>JAOTRH010488733.1:0-24493 GCA_034768845.1 Heliamphora exappendiculata
CTCCTTATACGTTGGCATTCTTTTAATACTCTTTAATATATTTTTAATTATCAAAAACCAAATCATCTTATAAGTTTGAAAAGAAAAAAAAATAAAAGCATCCACCTTCCACTCCTCCACTAGAAAGAGGACTCCTCGTTTTGAAGTTTTATAGAGAATCATTCTCCATTGCCGGATTAGATGGAAATGGGGCCGAGGGGCCTCAAGCTCCGCTCCGCTCCTCCATGAAGAGAACCCACTGGCTCTAGATAAGGGGGCGGCTCCGAAGGCACTGCCATAGCGCCTACACCAGCAAAGGTTTCCCACCCCGCTCCCAACCAAAAGAACAGCTAAGATTTTCTCTCACTAACTCCAAGAATCCTTCGGAGAGAATAGTATTGATGAAGCATTTGTCCTATGTGTCAATTTTAAAGGTCAAGTTCTAATTTAATGGTTGAGAAAACCAAAGGGAGTGAGTAAGAGGAGCAAGAAAGTGAGAATGGGGAAAAGTGGGAGTATGTTTGCCCCTTTTGAGCTTTAAGGTGGGTGGGCCCCACCTTTGATCAAAGCTTCATACAAAAGCATTGAGATTTTTTCCCCTCTTGATTTCTTAAAACCAATTATAAATGTACTTTTATACACGCACACCAATTATTGGCAATTGTTACATAAAAGATAACTCAAGTTCATAAAATACATTTGCAGGTTCCTAACTATACATGCTAGTTCCGCTAAACACAGTATAAACAGCACAATAACAAGAAAACAATAAAAATATGGTTCATGCATTTTCCTAGGACATTGTAAGTTTTTTTAGTTTTTTTTATTTAAACTTGAAGACTTTAGTTAATTTAAAATTGGATAAACTACACTAACTTTATGTGAGTTACTCACATTCGTAAATGCCTCTTTTTTTAAAATGACAATAAGCATCCCAATGCCATTAATTGAAATAAATTAAAATAAATTCATCATTAAAGAAAATAAATATTTTATAAATACCAATAATTTATAGTCACATCGCTATTCTTTAAAATAAATACAACCCAATATCACTGTATAGTCGAACTTTCTTTAAGGTTTTCCATCAAGCATTGGGGCCCTTGCCTCTATTGTCTTTGCTATATCACCTGGTAATAAAGGTTATGTACTCAAATCCCGAATAGTTGCTTCATTAATGAGTTTTTCAAGTTGTGATTGAGCTAATTTTTTATTATTGTCGTTGCTCTTAATTATTTTTTACTCTTGATTGTTGTTGTATTTAGACAAATTATGTCGAAAAGTGCCATTAGGCATGGGTTATAACTAGTTTCTAACATATAAATTAGTTTTTTTTCTTGTACGTACAAATATTAGGTCTTCTTATAAACACTTCTTTTCTAACAAGTAAAACATGAAAATGATTTCTTACTATTTGGATACGATAAAATATAAATATATTTCTGATGTGAAAAAATAAGTATTATTTTCATGTAAGCGTATAAAATATATACATTGATGGACGTGGCCTAGTATCACAAGGCAACACTTTAGTGACGCAGCGGAACTTGTCCCCATATGGCATTTGAACTCCACCAAGCCCGAATCCCCCTATTCTCTTACCATCCGAGTATTTTCTATTACCTAGCCTTCAAATTTTCTTTAAAGAGCTCATGCTTTATGAAGCAAGAATAAACTTCTCACATAGAAGTCCTCTATATCCCCGATGCCACGTAAAGACTTCGCGTCTTCGAGTACACATCCAACAGCAATAGTCACTTCCCTGCACCAAGCTTGCTCTCAAACAAGGTACTCGCCCAACTACGGTTCCATGACGTAAGGTTAACAAGTAACACATGCAAGTGATAGCATTGACGCCTAACTCAACTCACAAGCTTCATGACTTGTAAAGGTCTCTACAACTCGTCTCTAATGGACAAGGGCAGCTCATACCCTCACACTACATCAAGGGTTTCTCGCGTACCCGTGGTGATCTCATGTGTGCACACAAGCTAAGCAGTTCATTTGACGTGTCACTTGAGCAAAGCGACGCAATCCTTAGGCCAAAAGTGCATTGCTCCATTTCACTCGTCAAGCTATGTCGTGCTCGACTTGTTTCATAGGTTCATCCATCAACCGATAGCATCCAAGTGTGACTTTAGTTGTATGCCACACATCTTAGGCAACAAGATCCATACAAGTATTGTCGAATGCATGACATGCAAGTAGGTTGGCACATAAGGTTATGGGTGGTGCCTCGATAGCATAGTCGACTCAAATCACCTACCTGAAGGGTTAGGACGTAGGACTTAGCATGTCGGTTATGGAATCCTCAAGCCTAAGCCGATGCGCGATGTTTCGACAAGCACGTCAGGTTTACACCGTATACGAGGTTCTTGAGCCCATGAAGATCAGGACGTAGGACTTAGCACGTTGGTTATGGAATCCTCAAGCTTAACCCAGCGCGCGATGTTTCGACAAGCACGTTGGCTTTACACCGTATACGAGGTTCCTAAGCACATGTAGAGACATGTGTCTAGGGCACACCCTCCAGGCCGTTTGAAGATGCACATTTTGTGCCCCACCTAGGCACATTAAGGCTGGTAGAGCACACCACTACCTCTTATAATAGCATTATAAGCCATCTTGGTTTGGCACTAGGAAACATCATCTTGTTTGAGGCATAATAATTTTTCAAAAATTCCACGCTTATTGAAAAATTACCAAATTTTGGCCCAACACACTAGTCCAATAAACAAACACACCACAAAAACCTCAAGTCAATTAGACATTGTTTGGGCCCCCAAAATTGAATGCCAAAGTGCTGCATGTCATGGCCCAACGTTGGGTTGCCATGCCCCGCTCGTTGTATGATGCATATATCACCATGTGTGCGTGTTGCCACACATTTTTGCTAAGTTTTGGCACCTTGGCTATTATGTTGGCTTATTAAACCCTTGTTACACCTCCGTACTGCGACTTTTGAAATGTCCTGAGCTACTTGGGTCCACTTGTTTGGCCTTGTTGAGGCATCGTGACACGTTTTTTAGCTAGTGTTGCCACTGTATCCTTGGGCACCATCGTGAGCCTTCTCTGAGTTGTCTTTGCGTTGCCCACACGACTTCACGATCTATCAACGTCCTCGTTTTCTTCCCCACTCGATCCATCAACGTCCTCATTGATGTATCCACAACGTGTAAGTGCCATCTGCAGAAGCTCTCCCTCCTCTAAGGTTGCTGGAATACCCACGGGTCTTCAACGGTCTATCATGATGACCATGCTCCTCTGAACAAATTCATCTGATCCCACCGCAAAGCTCCTCTGAGCTAACTAATCTTATGTGCAACAAAGCTCCTCTAAGCAAACTCATCTCAATCTCAATTGCAGCAGTGCTCTTTTGAGCTGAACTCGTTGGCCTCAAAGTTCCTTTTAGCGGCTCCTCAGTGCTCATGTGAGCGACTCCTCAATGACTCCTCGAAACAAACCCATCCTTCCTTCAAAGGTCCTTTGTCTAGCTTAGAATAAGCTCCTCCGCACAACTCAACTCAAGCTCCTCCGAGTTGTAGAGCAACTTCTTGAAACTCCCATAGATGGTCCTTGCGCCACCACTTCCGGTGCTAACTAATAGGAAAGGGGGAAATGCACTGATCGCAAATGATTGTCGTTGGCACTTGGTGACCCCTCCCCCACTTGAACGGTTGATGCCCTCATCAAGTCAACTCGGGATAGGCCCTCTGGTAGCTCAAGTAAAGACCTCTGGCAGATCAAGTAAATCTTTCTAATTGATCTCTTCTTGTAAGATCTGATCAAGCCATCTGGCTGATGCCGCATGGCAAATTTTGATCAAGCCCTCGAGCAATTTTTTATAACAATTTTTGACCAAGCACTGTGGCAAGCGCAAACTCAAGTAAATCCCTCTGGTTGTACTCAGCTCAATGTCCCCTGTGCTTGGAAATCAAACTCAAATAACTCAAACTTTTTTCTTTGAGCCTCTTGTGGACTCAATTCTTCTCAAACTTCCTCTGAAGCAAATGCCCACTTGTAAGATTTTACTCGTTTTTTGTTTTTCCCTTCTCATATTTTTCTTTCTGAGAACTTTTGCAATGCCGCCCAGTACCTCGACCCTTTGGCCTTCACTCTGACAACATGTGAGATCTAACCAGTGACTCAAATGCAGCTCATGTTGCTCCAACTCATGTTATCAAGTGCCTCAGCCTTCTCGTAGTCTTCATCCTGACAAAGGAACTTAATCTCCAATTCGAAGGGACTCATAGCACCCTTAAAAGTTCACCACACCACACATACCCATAGGAAAATGCCTGCTCGCAATTGGTGGTGCTCAAATTTTGGTGCATTTAACCTGGCACCCCATCAACGTCCTGACTTTGTACAACCCGCTATATGGTTGCCCTTAAGCAACTATGACTATCACTGCCACCCAGCTCTTCACTGGCTTGCACATACACCACAGTGCCTCTGCACAAGGGAGTCAACGTCACAAAGTGTTTTGAGAAAATTTCCAATCATACCCGAATTCAAGTCAACAACCAGGCAAGAAGATGCACAACCACTGAACAAGCACAAGTCACAAATGCATTAACCATGACGAAGTAGCACAAGTTCGATGAACAAGCGAGTGAGAGTGCGATACGCACAGCAAGGCTGTTAACATAATACTGGCTCAATGACGATAAAAGAATGCTAGCACAGCCCACAATATGAGATAAGATTGCTACTTCAAGCCCAGATTATGGTAGCAAACACAAAAAGTAGAATACAAACATCCAACCATGTCCTTCAAAAAGTGACTCAGGCACTTGAGTAGCACCCTCAAGCTAGAGATTGTCCACAATGCAAAGCCTACTCATACTAAGCCCATAAAGTGGAAAGGAACCCACCATCTGGCATAAAAGAGACCACATGCCACCTTATCGCTGTAAACGCATCATAAGCACTGCCTGCTGCTTCAAAAGGCATTATCTGAATATAGAACAGCACACACGAATACCCCAAAACCTTCTGCCGATAAGCTCAATCCAATGCGCCTCCAAAGCCCATCATTACATAGAGAAAATCAAGCATCGGTCTTGTTTTGAGTCTTGGAGACAATATAATTTTACCCCGAATGAGGAATGACGCATAACTCCTTTACACAACGGCATCGGGGTTCACATAAGCAAAGATGTCACAAGAAAGTGCCTATTCGCCCTACAACGCACCCCACAAAGTAGTGGTCTAGCTCTGATACCAACTATCACGGGGCGACACTTTAGTAACGCAACGAAACTTGTCCCCGTGTGGCATTTGAACTCCACCAAGGCCGAATCTGCCAAATCTCTGACCATCTAAGTGTTTTCCATTACCCGGCCCTTAAAATTTTCTTTAAAGGACTCATGCATTATCAAGCAAGAACAACTTCTCTCATAGAAGTCCTGTATATCTTAGATGCCATATCAAGACTTTGCGTCTTCGAGTACACATCCAACGGCAATAATCCCATCTCTATACCAAGCTTGATCTCAAGCAAGGTACTCGCCTAACTACGGTTCCAAGTCATAAGACTAACAAGTAACACGCGCAAGTATTAGCATTGACGCCTAAGTTAGCTGACAAGTTTCATGACTTATAACGAGTCTATAGAGCTCGTCGCTGATAGCTAGGGGTGTCTCATACCCTTACACTACACCAAGGCACACTTGACGTGTCACCCAAGCAAAGTAACGCCAATCCTTAGGCCAAAAGTGCATTGCACCATTCCACTCGTCAAGCAATGTCATGCTCGGCTCTTTTCATAGCTTCATGCATCAACTCATAGCATCCGAGTGTGACTTATAGTTGTATGCCACACATCTTACGCCATAGGATCCTTACAAGCATTGTTGAACCCATGACATGCAAGTAGGTCGGCACACAAGGCCATGGGTGGTGCCTTGATAGCGCAATCGACTCAAATCACCTACCTGAAGGTTTAGCACGTAGGACTTAGTGTGCCAGTGATAAAAGCATCAAGCCCTAAGTCGATGCGCAATGTTCCGACAAGCACGTCACGTTTACACCGTCCTCGAGGTTCCTAAACCCACGTGGAGATACTAAAACACCACTTAACGGTATCTAAAGCCCGCCTTCAAGCTCCCTTAAGGATGCCCATCTAGTGCCCCACCTAAGCACAAGGAGGCTAGTAGAGCACACCACTCCCCTTTATAATAGCATTCAAAGCCATCTTGGTTTTCGCATGAGTAAACATCATCTTGTTCGAGGAGTCATACTGATTTTTCAAAAATTCCACGGTTATTTTAAAATCACCAAATTCTGACCCAGCACACTAATCCAATAAACGAACACACCATGAATATTTTAGGTCAATCAGAGATCGTTTTAGCCCTCAAAATTGAATCCAAACTGCTGCACGTCATGGCCCAACGCTAGGTTGCGACACCCTACGCGCGCGCCAGCCCACGTGCACTTTGCCCTGACACGTCGCGCGCCGCTGCACTGCCATACCCTGCACCTGCGCACATTGCCTGCCTGTGCGCCAATATGCGCTGCGCGCTGTATGTATCACAAAGTGTGCACATTGCCATACATTTCTACTTTTTTTGGCATATTAGCTTGCTATGTTGGCTTATTAAACCCTAGTTACACCTCTATATTGCCACACCTTTTAGCACGTCTTGGTTTACTTAGGGCCACTCGTTTGGCCTTGTTGAGGCATTGTGGCACATTTTTAGGCTAATGTTGTCACAGTTGACAATATTTTCTTTTCTGAATGAATTTCTCTTTCTGAGGTTCCACTGTTTATATACAAAAGTGTCGTTCAAATACAAGACTAAAATTCAACCATTAGTATCAATCTATCCTAACCAAAAGAGAAAGAATATCTGTACAATTATGCCATAATTATGGCTAAATATATGACTAACTATATGGCTAAATATATCCTGATTGACATCCCCCCTCAAATTGATGCTGGTCGATCAAGAAGCTTCAATTTTCCCACAAGGAACTGATGGCGCAGTCGTGTCATAGCCTTGGTAAACAGATCATCAAGCTAAAGATCAGTGAAAATGACGCGAGCGTCTAAGGTCTCCCGAAGAGAATGACAGTGTACCTCAATTTTCTTCGTACGTTCATGGAAAACAAGATTAGCAGCAATCTGAATGGCACTAGTATTATCAGCATGAAGAAGGGTGGGATAAGATTGACAGAAACCAAGTTCAGCCAGAATCCCACAAAGCCAGACAATCTCAGAACATGCAACAAACATGGCACGGTATTCGGATTCAGTAGATGATTTGGAAACACGAGATTGTTTCTTACTCTTCCAAGAGATCAAGGAATCACCAAGAAACATGCACCACCTGGTAATAGACCGTCTAGTATCAGGACATCCGATCCAATCTGCATCACTATAAGTAACAAGGCGTATAGGAGAACCAGTTGGGAAGAACAACCCTCGATGAGGGGAACCGCGAAAACATAGGATGATACGACAAACAACAGCTAAATGTAGATTGGGGAGTTTGCATTAATTGGCTAACCTGTTGAACAGCGAAGAAAATTTCAGGCCGAATAATAGTTAAATAATTCAAACTGCTGACCAACTGTCGATATAGTGTAGGGTCAGGGAGGAGATCACCCTCCTCACGACGATACTTCGTGTTAACTTCTAAAGGAGTATCCACCGAAGAAGAGTCCTAAAGACCAGCTAAATCAATCGAATCTTGGGTGTATTTGTGTTGATTCAGAAAGATGCCAAAAGAATCCCTGCGAATTTCTAACTCCAAGAAGTATGTAAGAGGACAAAGATCCTTCATATAAAAGGAGGCCTGAAGATGATGTTGTAGACGAATGATCAAGTCAGAATATGTCCCCGTGATAACAATATCATCAACATAAACAAGAAGAAGAACAATGCCGGCAGAGGACCTACGAAGAAACAGGGAGGAGTTATACTGACTCTGCTCAAGGGAACACTGAATCAAGGTAGACCGGAACTTATCAAACCACGCCCGAGGAGCTTGTTTTAACCGATATAAAGATCGCTTCAATTTGCATACATCAGAAGAGGAGGAAGAGACCAAGCCAGGTGGCAGAGTTATTGTAAATAGCCTCTTTGAGATCACCATGAAGAAAGGCGTTTTTAACATCCATTTAATGAAGTGTCCACCCTTGGGACGCTACAATAGAAATAACCAACCATACCGTAGTCATCTTGGCAACAGGAGCAAATGTCTCCTCATAGTCCACCCCATATTCCAGTTACCAAGTGCAACCAACCTGGCCTTATAGCGATCTAGAGTACCATCGGAACGCAGCTTGAGTGAGTAAACCCATTTACACTCAATTGCTTTAACTTGTCCCAGACAGGGAACAACATCCCAGGTGTGATTGTCCTAAAGAGCCTGAAGTTCTTCGCCCATTGCCGCCCGCCAACATTCATGCTTAACAACCTCAGAGTAAAATGAGGAAATTGAAATAGAGGACAAAACAACATGAAGAGATGTATGAGACAAGCCATACCGATTAGGAGGGCGAGAGACTCTAGTAGACCGCCAAGGAACAATGGCAAAACCCAAATCTGGCAGATCAATTGGGCCAGGCTCAGGTGTCGGGTCAGATGCAGGAAGGGGCAACGTTGAGCATCGGCGTTCATACACAAATCCAGGTTTGAATCGCTCAGGAGTAAAGAGGCAAATCATCAAAATGAGGAAGAACAGTGATCTTAGGCAAGGATACTACATGAGTAGAAAAGAAAGATTGACTTTCAAAGAAAACAACATGACAAGAAATACGAAATATGTTAGAGCTTGGATCATACCAAACATAACCTTTGTGTGAGTTACTATATCCCATAAAGGCACATTTTACAGGTTGAGCACAAAGTTTGTGTCTTTCATGTGATGGTAAGTAAACAAAGCAAACACAACTAAAGGTATGCATATCAAGATAGTTTGGGATGCTCGTAATGCAGACGATAATAGGGAGTTTCAAATTGCAAGACACTTGCAGGCAATCTATTAATTAAATAAATTGTCATAGATAACACTTCTACCTAAAATTTAGCGGGAGCAGACGATTCAAGCAATAAAGTGCAAACAACATCCAACAGGTGGCGATTCTTACATTCAGCAACGCCATTCTGCTGAGGTGTATAAGGACAAGAACGCTAAAAAACAATTCATTTCTGTATAAGGAAGGCATGAAATTCATGAGACATATATTCACCACCCGAATCAGATCTTTACACTTTAATGCCTGAAGAGAATTGAGTTTCAATAAATACCACAAATTGTTGAAACACAGAAAATACATCAAATTTAGACTAAAAGAAATAAATCCAGGTATACCGACAATAATTATCAATGAATGTGACAAAATACTTATAATTTGTATGAGATATAACAGGTGTAATACCCCATACGTCATCGTGGATCAAATCAAAACAGGTATCAGCACGACTACCATGTGTAGAAAAGGAAAGAGACTTACTATTCCCCAATTTACATGAAGAGCAATCAAACAAGAGACGAGAAGAAAAGAAAATTTGATCTTTATTACCCAACAAACCAGAGTTAATTAAATGAGACAGAACAGTAGGATTAGGATAACTCAAACGTTTGTGCCAGACATCAGTCTTATTGTTAATAGTACTACAAGCCAAAAAAAGGCAATAAGGTATAGCAAAATGGAGAGGAAACAAACGTCCAGCTTTAGGCCCCTTCGTAAGTATCTTCCTCGACACCATATCCTGCACAATACAACCATCACGAGAAAACTCAGCATTATAGTTATTATCAACCAATTGACCAACGGAAATGAGACTAGTAGAAAGCTCAGGAGACACAAAAACTTCTTTAACTACTGAATTAATATCTCCAACTGCATGAATAGGGAGCTGACTACAATTAGCAGTTTGAATGTACGAAGAGCCATAATAATTCTGAACATTGGTAAACGAGTTAGAAGAACTAGTCATATGATTAAACGCACCAGAATCAACAAGTCAAGGTGAAGATGATAGTATATTGTTACCTTGAAGCCCTAAGGTTGAAGATGCTGACATAATCATTTGCTGAACGATTTTAGGAGTAAGAACAACAAGATTACTAGCTGAAGAAGAAGCGGCCGTACCCACTGCAGCTTGATAGGCATTAGTTTGGCGATTTTGGGGACGAGTGGAACAGTCTTTGATAATGTGTTATGGCTTCTTGCAATAATTGCAAGACTTCTTGGCACATTAGGCAGCAATATGCCCATATTCCTTATAGCTGAAGCATTGGACCTTCTACATATCTCTACCCATGCTTTTCCCGTAAGCTGCATAAGCAATGTCGTTAGAGATCATACGATTCTGCTGAAAAATACATTGTGTTGCAAGACGTTCTTCACGAAGTAATTCCCCAAAACACACATTTAAAGAGGAAGGAAGATCACGACTCATCAAATTGGAGCGAGCGGCCTCAAATTCCATTCGTAACTTCATAAGAAACTGATCTCTCTTGCTTTGTTCATGAACCTCCTAAATAGCAGCGAGAGATCCAACTGGGACCTTGGCATTAATAATATCAGTAAATTCACTCTACAAATTCTAAAAACCAGAAAAATGCTCTTGGATGGAGAGATTCCCTTGACTGTAATTGGCAATCTCATTTTTCAACTGAAAACATCTTGTTGTGTGATCCTAGTCGTAAACTTTCTTCAAAAATTCACATACTTTGAGCAGTCTTGTACGGCCTCAGATATAGGACAATTTGAGGATCGACAGACCCCAAAATCCAGGACATTGTTAGAAAAGAGAAAGAATACGGGAAAACGTGTATTCTCATTGTGAGTCATACACATGTATTTATTAAGCAATGAGAGCCTACAGCAGATACTATGGGCATCCCCACAGGATATTATTAATACTAAATATATATTAGCACCCCCCTCGTGTTGGAGCATAGATATCAATCATGCCCAACTTGTTACAAATGTAGTGAACCAGGGGCCCGAGCAGTTCTTTAGTGAACATGTCAGCCAATTATTCACCAGATCGAAAAAAGCCAAAATCAATAGTACCGTTCTTATACTCATGGCGGACGAAATGACAGTCGATCTCGATGTGCTTAATCCGCTCATGAAACACTGAATTAGTAGCAATGTAAACAGCAGACTTATTGTCGCACCACAACTTGATAGAACCCATAGGCGATTCGTCTAATTCAGTGAGAAGCTGTCGAACCCAAATGATTTCGGATGTTGCTAATGCCATAGACCTGTATTCCGCGTCAGCACTGGATCACGACACCACATCTTGCTTCTTGCTTTTCCACGATACCAGGTTCCCACCAACAAAGACAGAGAACCCTGATGTGAATCTCCTATCAATAGGGCATCCTGCTCAGTCTGCATCAGAATAGCCCTCGGTACGGAAATGACCCCGATCACAGAATTGTAGACCCTTCCTCGAGTTAGAATGGTGATACCGTAAGATACGAACCACTGCATACCAATGGGGAACACATGAATCAGATATAAACTGGCTCGCAATGCTGACAGGATAGGCAATATCTGGTCTAATCATGGTGGTCAAATAATTAAGTTTTCCCACCATTCTGCGATACCTGTCAGGGTGAGGAAATAATCGCCGTCACCGGGAAGAAACTTCACACTTGGATCCATCGGGGACTCCACACTTTTTGCATTCAGCAGGCCGGCATCGCGCAAAATATCAATCACATAATTTCTCAGAGAAATAAAAATCCCATGCTTACCTTTGGTCACCTCGACCCCTAGAAAATACCGCAAGTGCCCAAGATCTTTAGTCTGAAATTGTGTCTACAGAAAAGCCTTTAGGCTACTAATTCCAACACGGTCATCACTAGTGATGATAATATCATCAACATATACAACGAGAAGAATACAGTCGCACGCTGACTGACGAAAGAACACGGTATGATCTTTACTTGACCGCCACAGACCAAACTGTTGCACCACCGTGCTAAATCTCCTAAACTAAGCCCGAGGAGTGTTTTAAACCATATAAAGAACGAAAAAGGCGACACACCAGATCAGACCCCCTCTGAGCAGCAAAATCGGGGAGTTGCTCCATATAAACTTCCTCTTGAAGATCGCCATGGAGAAAGACATTCATGACATCCAGCTAATAAAGCGGCCAATTCAGAGTGGCAGCGAGAGAAAGAAAAAGGCGAATGGAAGTCATCTTGGAAATAGGAAAGAAAGTCACAAAGTAGTCAACACCATAAGTTTGGACATAACTTTTTGCAACAAGGCGTCCTTTCAAGTGAGCCAAAGAGCCATCAGGATTCACCTTCATAGTGTAAACCCATTTGCAGCCAACTGACTGCTTCCCAGTAGAAAGAGAAACAATATCCCAAGTGTCATTATTATCCAGGGCAGACATTTCTTCCAACATAGAAGAACGCCAATCAGGATGAGAGAGCCTCAAAAATACTACCAGGAACAACAAGCCTCAAAAATACTACCAGGAACAACAGTAGTATCTGTTAGCCCAAGGGCTTTGTATTTTTATTTTGATAATTTTCATAATTCATTTTCTAAAAATAAATGGAATTAAAATTATAATATTTTATATTTTTAAAATGAAAGTGTTAACACATTTTGAACAATTAAATTGACACCTTTAGCCAAAAGAAATGACTTATCTCTCAAAAAGATTAAAACACTTAAGTATTCTTGCATTAGAATATTTTGTGTTGAACTCAATTGAAAAATAAGTCAAGCACTTTTAAGGCAAAGTATACTTGAAGCATATCAAGTGTGTCAACATTCTTTGATCAAATAGTTTGACACCCTAACAGTTTCATGAAGCCATTTTTCAGGTATCCAAGTTTAGTGTCGACACAAATAAGTTTTGTGTCAACACAAAAGAGCCGAAACTCTTAGAACTCAAAATTAGTAGACAAATTAATTTTGTGTCGACACAAAACAACCAAGGCCACTTGCACATTTTAAGTGTCGACACAAAGGAGAAGATGAGTCAACACAAAAGTCCCGAACCCACCTGAAGAATTTTGGTGTCGACCCCAAAGTCCAAATATGTCGACACAAATATACCGAGACTTCCTGCAAAATTTAGTGTCGACACTAAAGGCAAGTTGAGTCGACACAAAATGCCTCCTCCGGATGCTGAAGTTTCAAATGAGTCGACACCAGATCCAAATGTGTCGACTCCGTTGTGTTGGTGAGAAAACTCGCATAAATTGTATCGACCCCTCAGAAGATTTGTGTCGAACCAACCACTTGAAGATCTCTGCTCTCGACATTTTGTGTCGACACCGGCGAAGAAAATTCAAATTCGGGGCAGACCTGAACGGTTGAATTTTTTGCATTTATTGCTTCCATCTACCTCCAACGATCATGAATGCACAAGAGCTTATATAAGAAGTAACTTTTTAGCATTTACTCCAACTGAAGACTTTCAATCACTATTCTATTGTTTGAATCAAACTCAGAATCATCAAGCTCACATTTATTGCTGAAACTCCAGCTCTTGTTCCTCATCTCTATTCTATTGTTCCAAGTGCGTGTTCTTCTTTAATACGCTTCATTTATTGTATTCAAGGGTGAGTCACCCTTTATCCTTTGAGTGAGTAAGTAATCTCATCAAAAAAGAGTTCAAGAGAGATTAGAAAAAAATAGGAGAATGTTTTCGTAGGATTTAGTGTTAAGCTTTTGAATGTGCCCGCTAACTTTCGAATAGCTCGAGCAAAGTCTTGAAGTTGTAAATACTTGAAATGCGCCCGTGAAGCATTCTATATAGTGGAAATACTCAAGGAAAAACTTGAGGATTGGACGTAGGCTTGGAAGAAACCGAACCACTATAAAATCCTTGGTGTCTGGTTCTATCTCTCTATCCTTAACCTTTTTAATATTTTCATTGCTTCAATATTTGCTTATCCTGCTTTAATTGATTACAATATTAAAAAGTTTTCGAAAATGTTTTTAAAATTGTTATTTATTTTTAAAAACCCAATTCACCGTAACTTTTGGATTGCCTAGAACTAACAATTGATACCAGAGCATAGGCTCTTGTTTTTTACTTAACCGTCTAAAAGTTTATATGGCAACCACTAGCATCGGACCTATCCAATCCGAAAGTCAGTCGACCAATAGACTCTCTTTGTTCAATAGAACAAACTACAATTATTGAAAGTCTAGAATGAGAATTTACATTCAAGCCGTAGACCATAACCTTTGGTGGGTTATCATTAATAGACCCAAAAGACCCACCAAAACTGTTGAAGGGGCTGCTATCCCCAAACCAAAAGCTGAATTGACTGAAAATGATATTAAGAAAATAAAAGAACGCTAAAACCATGAATCTCCTATATTGCTCACTTGACCCAAATGAGTTCAAAAGGATCTCTACATGTGACACCGCAAAAGAAATATGGGATAGACTCGAAGTTACCCATGAGGGTACAAATCAAGTGAAAGAGTCAAAAATCAGTCTGCTTGTACATAACTATGAATTATTCAAAATGAAGCATGATGAAACAATTTCTGATATGTTTACTCGTTTCACTGACATTATTAATGGCTTAAAATATCTTGGCAAGATTTATACTAATGTAGATATGGTAAAAAAAATTCTTAAGTGCATGCCTAAGAGTTGGGAAACAAATGTCACAGCTATTCAAGAAACTAAAAACCTCAACACACTCAGTCATGAAGAGCTCCTTGAATCTCTCATGACCCATGAGATGAACATCAAGATGGATGATGAGAATGATAACAAAAAGAAGAAAGGCATCGCCTTCAAGTCCTCAAGTGAAGAGAATGAAGACTTAGCCCTCATCACGAAGAAATTCAAAAGATTTCTTAAAAATTAAAAACAAGGAGAAAAAAAGTTCTTCAAGAAGGAAGGACACCGAAGTGAGCCTACCAAATTCAAAGGCGACTCAAGCAAATTCAAAAGTGACTTCAAGAAAGAAGAAATCATCTGCTATGAGTGTAAAAAGTTTGGACATGTCAAAGCTGAATGTCCTCAACTCAAAAAGCAATTCAAAAAGGGTTTCAAAAAAGCCACGATTGCTGCATGGAGTGAGAGTGAAGACAGCAGTTCTGATGATGAAAAAAAAGAAAACGAAGTAGCAAATCTATGCCTTATGGCTAGAAAAGATGATGAGGTAATCCCTGACCCTTTTTCTTTAGATGAATTGCAAAGTGCATTTGAAGATTTGCATGATAACTTAAAAAAAATGGGTGCAAAGAATTCTATTTTGAAAAAGTTAGCTCTTTTCTTCTCAACTGAAATTGAAATTTTAAAAAGTGAAATCTATTTAACAAAACAAGTTTATGTTTTGAGGGATGAAAACAAGGTTGAGTGAAAAAGTAGAGGACCTTACAAAAATAGTTTACAAGTTCACTCAAGGAAACAATAACTTAGATAAACTTCTTGGCATTCAAAAATGTGTTTTCAACAAAACTGGAATCGGGTATAAACCCAAGAAGAAACAAAAGTTCTTAAGCAACATTTTTGTCAAGACATCATCTAATCATACAAATGCCACTTGTTTTCATTACTATGAGTATGGACACATTGTCACACACTGCCCACATAGAAATCTGTCAAATAATTCTGTCAAGAAGGCTTGGGTTCCTAAAGGAACACACCCTCAAGGAACTAACACCAAAGGACCCAAGAAAATTTAGGTACCAAAACTCAAAACTTAATTCTCCTCACAGGTATGTCTCAAATTCTCATTCGAAGAGGGGGTGTGGTATCTCGATAGCGCTTGCTCAAGACACATAATAGACGACCAATCGATGTTTGCATCACTGAACCCAAAAGATGGCGAATTTGTGACTTTTTGAGACAATAGCAAAGGAAAAATCATAGGAATTTGCTGCATTGATAAAATTCCTTCCCCTTCTATTAAAAATTTTTTCTTTTTGATGATTTGAAACATAACCTTCTTAGCATAAACCAACTTTGTGACAAAAGTTACAAAGTTGTGCTTGATCATACTAGATGTGTTATTGAAGATTCAACCAATAACAAAGTTATCTTTGAAGTTTAAAGACATGAAAATGTTTATACATTTACTCTTAATGAACTTTCTAAGAATGACACCAAGTGCTTAGCCACCTTGAGTGATAACAGTTGGTTATGGCATAGAAGGCTTGGACATGCACACATAAACTTAATTTCCAAACTTTTGAAAAAGGAGTTAGTGATTGGGTTACCCCAAATCAAATTTAAAAAGGACAAAATGTGTGATGCATGTCAACAAGGCAAACAAGTTAGAAGTTCTTTTCATTCTAAAAATGAGATTTTAACTTCTAGGCCACTACAACTATTGCACATGAGTCCAACAAGAACTTTAAACCTTGGGGACAAGAGATATGCCTTTGTTATTGTTAATGACTTCGCTAGATACACTTGGGTGCTATTCTTAGCTCATAAGTATGAAACATTTGCCTCTTTTGCAAAACTGTCTCGAATAGTTCAAAATGAAAAAGGTTTTCAAATTACAAGTATCCGAAGTGATCATGATAAAAAATTTGAAAACAAAGATTTTGAAAAATTTTGTGATAAAAATGGTATTAACAATAACTTCTCTGCTTCTACAACCTCTCAACAAAATAGAGTTGTTGAGAGCAAGAATAAGACATTGGAAGAAATAACTAGAACTATGCTCTATAAAAATAATCTACCACGATACTTTTGGGCCGAGACTGTAAATACCGCTTGTTTTATCATAAGCAGAGTTATGATAAGAGCTTCTCTCAAGAAAACCCCATATGAGCTATGAAATGGAAGAAAACCTATCATCAGTTATTTTCACGCTTTTGGGTGCAAATGTTTTGTTTTAAACAACAAAGAAGTTTTGGACAAGTTCGACGCAAAATCTGATGAATGTATTTTCTTAGGATATTCTATATCTAGTAAAGCGTATAGAGTATTCAACAAAATGACCCTAGTTGTTGAAGAATCTATACATGTTTTTGATGAGACAAGAAGCATACCACTAAAATATACGTGTGGATGATGAGACAACCTCTGCGGTACGCTATCGGCCAATTTCAACCTGGGATTTGCAACTCACCGAGTCCTCTGACATCCTTCTCTACTAACAAGGAGACCAAAAAATACCACGGAGTACAAGTTACATCCACACGGGAGAATGACCAAGAACTGTGCGGAACCATCACTGCATCATCAAACCAGCACACCACAGCCCATTATACAAACTAGACAGATGCAGTGAGGGAAAGAGAAAAAATCCTCTGGAAGGACCTGCCGGAGGTTTGGGGAGGGTCGGCGAGGCTAGCCGAAGGTCGACGAGTGGTCAGCGAGAGGTTGTGGAGGCTGGCGGTGGTTTACAAGGAGGTTTGAAGGCTCTTCCTGCGACTGAGGTAGGTCGTGAAGGCTTTCTATGGTTGAGAGAGGCCTAACGGAGGTTGGCGGTGGTCGGCGAAGGGCCGACGATGGTCGGCAAGGTCGGCAGAGATCCAACGAGGGTCGGCAAGGGGCCTCAAAGGGTCGGCAGTGGCTGTCGGCTAGGGTTTGTGGCTGGTCGCAACGCGAAGGTTAGGGTTTGTGGCTGGTCGCGACGTGAAGAAGAGGGTTTGTGGCTAACGGTGGCTGGATTACTAGTCGAGGAGGGTGGTCGGCAGAGCAAAAACTAGGGCTTGTGACTGGCGGCAGCTGGAGGGACTGAAGGTTAGGGTTAGGGTTTGGTAGCTAGGGTTCAATGGTTCTGATACCATGTTAGAAAAGAGAGAAATAATACAGGAAAGCGCGTATTCTCATTGTGAGACATATACACGTATTTATTAAGCAACGAGAGCCTACAACAGATACTGTGAGCATCTCCACAAGATATTATTAATACTAAATATATTAATACTAAATATATGTTAACAAACATCACACGGGCATCCTTGACCATCTACTGAGCCAGCTCTTTAGATTCTGTAGGAGCAGGATCACTGCCATCGATATGACCCCATAACTTTTTTCCCATAACAAACAATTGAAATTGAAATTCCTAAGCAGAATAATTTTTTCCAGTAAAACGGATCCCAAAACATTCGCTAGTAGACATGATAACACCACAAACAGCAAAAGGACCACTAACACAAAATCACGAGCAGAAATGCGAGAGCCACGAGAAAACCAGAGGCGCGAGAGATGACGACTAGAGACTCAAGAGTCCTGAACCAGAGTCGCGAACTAGAGAGAACCAGATCGACGAACCAAGAGAGAATCAGAGCCACGAACCAGTGAAAACTAGAGAGAACTAGAGAGTTGTGAACCAAGAGAACCAGAGTCGTCGTGAACCAAGAAAACCAAAGTCGGCGCGACCAGAGAGGTTACCGACGAGAACCAGTGAACCAGAAACCAGAGTCTCCGGAGGTGTGACAAAGGTCGACGAGCCTCCCTGGAGGTGTGACGAAGGGCAGCAAGCCTCACTGGAGGTGTGAGGAAGGTTGGCGAGCCTCCCTGGGTGTGCGACGAAGGTCGACGAGACTCCCTAGAGGCGCGATGAAGGTTAGCGAGTCTCCCTGAGTGTGCGTCGAATGTCGGCGAGCCTCCTTGGGTGTGCGATGGGAGGCGGCAAGTCTTGCTGGTGGGTCTAGCTTGGGTTTCAAAGGCTGCTGGTGGTTTTGGCTAGGGTTTTAGAGATTCAATGGTTCTGGATAGAGGCGCGAGAGATGACGACCAGAGACTCGAGAGTCCCGAACCAAAGTCGCGAACCAGAGAGAACCAGATCGACGAACCAAGAGAGAATCAGAGTCACAAACCAGTGAAAACTAGAGAGAACCAAAGAGTCGCGAACCAAGAGAACCAAAGTCGGCGCGACCAGAGAGGTTGCCGATGAGAACCAGTGAACCAGAAACAAGAGTCGCCAGAGGTGCGACGAAGGTCGACGAGCCTCCCTGGAGGTGTGACGAAGGGCGGCGAGCCTCGCTAGAGGTGCGAGGAAGGTTGGCGAGCCCCTCTGAGTGTGCGACGAAGGTCAACGAGACTCCCTGGAGGCGCGATGAAGGTTAGCGAGTCTCCCTGAGTGTGCGTAGAATGTTGGCGAGCCTCCTTGGGTGTGCGATGGGAGGCGGCAAGTCTTGCTAGTGGGTCTGGCTTGGGTTTCAAAGGCTGCTGGTGGTTCTGGCTAGGGTTTTAGAGATTGAATGGTGGCGACGGTAGCTAGGATTAGGGTTAGAGTTAGGCTCTGAAACCATGACAATTTTTTTTTTCTAAATGAATTCCTTTTTGTGAGGTTCCACTGTTTATATACAAAAGTGTTCTTCAAATACAAGGCTAAAATTCAGCCATTAATATCAATCCATCCTAACCAAAAGGGAAAGAATATCTGTACAATTACGCCATAATTATGGCTAAATATATAACTAACTATATGGCTAAATATATCTTGATTGACAATGGTAACCTTGGGCACTATCGTGGCCTTCTCAAAGCTATCCTTACCTCGACCACACGACGTCACGACATTGTCCTATCAAAGGGGCAACGCATGACACCTATCAATGTCGTGTCCTTTTAAGAAAATGCAATGTCAAGTGTCAACTTGTCCATATAATGTTGTATCCTTATCCTACGTCTATATCCGTGTTTCCAAGATTCGAACCCTTGGATCTCACATACCACTATATGGCAGTAGTAAACCCTCCAACAAACACAATCCATCAACTACTCAGTTCTGACTTTTGAACTTTAAGGTAATGATAATGGCATGCTTCACCTTTCCAAAATAATCTAAACCCCAGGAAGCATATCAGGCAAAACATTATTTTGGCCATGTATGTCAATCATATCACCTGAGCAATGTAAAAATATCAATACAATATATCTTTTATAAGGAGGCGAAGATGATACTATGGGTGTTGACCCTTGTATATTATAATCAAAAGATATACCACATTCACCATCAAGCACCTAGTCTTATGCATTGTCAATACTTTCTTAAGCTAATTATCTATAGTGGGCTTCACCATTCCAAAATAATTGCAAGCCCAAAACAATTATTATGTCGGAAATGTCAAATATTATCGACAGGCATTTCAAATATCTCATTTTAAATAATATGCTATAAACTGATATCACAATACAGAATATGAATTTACCACCGCACCTCAGGATGCTGGGTATCAACAGTATCAAGGACTTCTCTTAAAACCTCTACCGCAGAACCAGCATTCTGAATAATACTGCACTCATATAACAAAGACTAAGAACATTTTCATTAAGGGATCCAAACAACTTTCAAATACTGTGCAGGGAACATAATATGTGATTAGCTAATAGCTATTAGTATAACTTTCAAACAAACGCAACAGATATACCACACCAATGTCTGTTGAAAAAATAGTAACCAGTATGAGGTAATAAGTCACATACATAAACTAAGAAACAACACCATTAAAAATTTGAACTTCCAATAACATAAGCACGCACATAACTCTTTTCTCAACACTTACTGAAACCAACAGGCACTGCGCTCTGATATTAAGGTCTATACATGCTCAGCTGTCTTGATTAAGAATTTTTCAGTTTAGAGCCTTCATGATTGAATGAACTAACACAGCAATGGATATGAACAATGTTATAATATAAAACTCCAGCTTCCAGTCTTCAAAAGGAGAGGATTTACAACCCCGCCTCCCCCCCCCCCCCCACACACAAAAAAAACATGGAAATATGTAACAGTAAAATGAATTACAAACAGAACACAAGCCAGGGATGCAACAATTACTTTTTATTTTAATTAACTTAAGGACAATGTGGCCAAAATTTACACTATCGGAGGAATAAGTTGCTAAAGCAAGCAAATGTTGAAGGTTAAAACATACAGGTATTTTAAATGGTTGCACAATTCTTTTCTCCATGTTTGTCGTCTGAGGCTGTTGACCACTTCCTGTTATAAAAAATTATGTTGCCTTAAATCCATAAATCACATGTTTGCAGAGCCGCGTCATCAGTAAACTTTTACTTGCATTACTGTTCTACACGTCACTTCATCCATAGAGGGCCAGAGCAGTTTTTTGAAGAGCATCTTCAAGATGCTTTCATTGATTTCCAGCTAGACTAAGGGTCTAGCTTGCTGTCCAAGAGTGTCTTATATGTGTTTGGGGATGTCTAGACTGTCATAGACGCATAGCATTACATACGCCATGACACGCGTGTTGTCAGTAGCCTACAAATCCATGGAGAATAATCCTGGGCAATAATCCTAGTACACGGCATGCAATCGACGAAATCAAAGACAAATTCATGAACTTACTCGTATTGGACATAATAAATATTAGGAAATTAGGATTTCTTAATTTATGTTGTGATCTTTGACTTATTTCTTTCCTATATTATAGATTCTTCATTATTTTTGTAACTCTACTTCATTAATGTAAAAAAATGGCTACTCCTCTTTGTAGATAAGCCAAAATCACTAAATTCGTTTATTCTTTTTGGTATTAGAGCCAAATCATTCATTTGAAAGAGAAAAAAATACAAAAACCAAAAACCCTAGCCAACGAAACCCTTCTCTATCACCGACCAAAAACCCTCCTCCAGCGAGACCCTTCGCCGAGGAATTCTCGAGCGACACCCTTCGCCGACGACCATTGGTACTAAAACCAAATCCCTAGCCGACGAATCTCTACCATCGTTACTCCTTGCCACCTAGTGCACAAACCCCAGTCATATGGCGCTCAACGACTGGTACCACACCCTTCCCCCTTCCCATTGACGCTTGGTGCCCATCTTGGGGCCATCGGGTGCTGCTCGAATCCTATCCATTTGGTGCGCGACTCCAACCGACGACTAGTGCCCACTGTGGTGCACGAACCCTAGCCATTTGGTGCGTGAATCCTTGTCAATAACTAGTGCGCAACCAAGCATTGGTTCTCTTTCAACCCGTTCAATCTGATTCTCAAATCTCACATACCAATAATCATCTAATTGATCTGGCTCTCGGATATGATTCGCTGTGATTTACTAATGTGGAAAATATCCTATTTTTCGTTCTTCATTCCAGTTTTGGGCTATTGTTTTTGTTTCAGTAACATTGTTCTTGGTCCTGCCACTTTTTTGGCTATTTATTTTTTGTTTGGTTGGTCCACATCTGTTTAATGGACAATATGACTGAATCTAGTAATAAGAATGCCTAAGTCATCTTTATCAGATTTTTCTCTTTCTCAACATGAACATGCTCATCGTATTTATTAGTGTACTGTTGAATGGGGAAAAAAATTCCTACAGTCAATCTCTTCGTCTTTTTCTCAGGGGAAAAGAAAAGTTTAGTTGGCTCTTGGAGACTGAGAAGCCACCCATGAAGACCGATCCTAAGTGTGTTCAATGGAATATTGATAATTGCACCATCCTGAGTTAGGTATTCAATTCTATGAAGGAACATGTTTACAATATGTTCATGTATCATGATATTGTTCCTCATTACAGACTGTATTGGCACACATATATGCACATGCCCGCATTTTTGAATTGTATCAGGATATTTCTCATAAGAGTCTTGATGCTCCCATTGAACTATATGCTAAGTTCTCTTCTATTGATGGTGTGACTCTTGAGGATCCCTCTATTTATTGGGAGTCGGTTAGGTGTTTGGTCTCTCTCACCGTGACCCGGCCTACTATTGAATAAGTTGTTTATATCGTCAGCTAATTTCTCTTTGCTCCTCGCTCTACTCACTAGGATGCTTTGCTCCGTGTAATTTGTTATGTCTGGCATACAATTTTTCAAAGTTTACTGTTGTATTCTACATCCACCTTAACTCTTTAGGCATATGCAGCTGCTGACTGAGTTGATGATGTTTCTGATCGCAAGTCCACTACTGGCTTTTGTATTTTCTCGGTGGCTCTCTTATTTCCTGAAAGAGTAAGAAAAAGTCTGTGATTGTCTGTTCCACTGCTAAGGTTGAGTATTGTGCAATGGCCTATGCTACTGTTGAGATTGTCCGGCTATGGTGGCTTCTCCCTGATTTGGGTGTCTCCTCTGCTTCTTCTATCTCTCCTTATTGTAACAATAAGAGTGCCATTCAGATCACTCGTAACTCTTTTCATAAGCATACCAAACACATTGAAATCGATTGTCACTTTGTTCGCCACCACCGTCAATTGGGGACCATTAGTCTCCCATTTATTTTCCTCTGCATTGCAGCTTACCGATTTTTTCATGAAGACTCACACTGCCGAGATTTGTTGGACAAATTCTCGTTGCCCTCCGAGCTTACATTATTAGTTTGAGGGGGATGTGAGAGTTTTTTTGTTATTTTACATATAGCTAAAGGGTAGTTAATTCTTGTTAGCATTACAAGGGTTTTCTAAGATCTTCTCTCATTATATGTATCATGTCATCCATTGTTAGGGCTTAAGCCTTTTTGTGAGTTAAAATAATAATTATTTACCTTCTTGTTCTATCAGTAGCAGCTCCATCCTACAAGTTTCTTATCACATTCATGCGGTACCTTTGTCACTCCCTTTCTCTCCAACACCCAGCACATAATATCTCTAAACACTCTAACATAGGTTTTTTCTAGTTCTATAAAAATCATACAAAGATCTTTTTTTTATCCTCTATACTTCTTTATTAATCTCCTCAATAGGTGGATTGCTTCCATAGTTAATTTACTAAGCATAAAACCAAACTGATTATGTGACATTTATTGTCAATAATCTTAGACGATGTTCAATTTCTTTTTCTCATTACTTCGCCGTATGACTCATCAACTTAATACTCCTATAGTTGTTACAATTTTGAATATCTCATTTGTTTTTATATATAAGTACCAAAATACTCTTTTTCCAATCTTTGGGCATTTTTCTATCCTTTATGATTTTATTAAATAACTTTGTTAACCAAGACATTTCCACTTTGCCTACGCATTCCCACACCTTCACAGGGATACCATCTTTTCTTAAAGCCTTACCTGATTTTATTTTCTTTATTACAGTTTCCACTTCAAACTTTCCTATTCTGCAGTAGAATTTATACTCTAGTTTCATCTGAATTATCAATTCTTCTCCTCCGGATCTTTCTACATGTTTTATTTTAATAATTTTGCAAAATAGGTTTTCCATTTTTCCTTAATCTCTGCATCCTTCACTAGCACCTTTAAAACCACGCTTTTTATGCATTTAACTTGTGTAAGGTCTGTTGTTCTCATTTCTCTCCACTTAGCAAGCTTATAAATGTTTATTTCTCCTTCTTTACTATCTAATCTAGTATAAAAATCATCCTAAGCTTTCAATTTAGCATCTCTAACAGTTCTCTTAACGTCCTTACAAGCTTGTTTATAACTCCTAAAATTGTCGTCATTTCTATCATTTTACAACCTTTTAAAACATTCCTTCTTTACTTTACCTATCATGGTAGTAAACCATTGGGTAAATTACACTGACCTCCCCCGTGGTTTCAAAAGCATTATTAACCTCCCTTGAGATTTTAATTTTAACATCAATTAAGCCCAACCGTTAAAATATTTAACAAAAACCATCATTCTCACCCCAAAACCGCCGTCAAAACCACCTC
>JAOTRH010488754.1:0-24493 GCA_034768845.1 Heliamphora exappendiculata
ATATAGGACTAGAATAGAGTGTAATTATTGGGGTTATAATAAATTACAGGCAAATTGGGTTTCCATCTTTGGGGAAACTCGGTCTCGGATTCCAACATTGCCTTTCATTCTACAAAAAGTAGGTGATTTAACTGGAATTTAGTTGGATTCCCCATCCATTATTGGCTGGTTATTGATAAGTAAAGGGAAATGTGGCGGAGACTTGGACGGGAGCTTATGCCAGTTGAGTTCTGGGTTGCTGCTAGCTGTTCTATTTTGGCTCTCTAGGATGTAATTTTGGTTCGAGGTCTGTGGGCGAACCGATACCCGGCACTGTGTAGGCCGAGCTCAGTCCGGTTAAGGCCCAAGTCCGATCCGAGTTTGGACATAGGATTTTTGAGCCTGGGCCTGGGCCGACCCCTTGACAAAAAATCTCAGCCCGGCCCGAAGATTTGGTGCCACCCCGCCGGGCTTGGCCTGCCTGAACTATGGCCGGGCCAGGCCAAAATTACAACCCTATGGTTCTCTATGGGTCCGCATTTGATCCATGAGTAGGGGAGGTTTATTGTGGCCAAACACAGCTTATAAAGTCACACACCATTCATTGGTACTTTTGACCAACATAGTTAATAAGTTAGGGGTAATATTGACTTTTTACATCAAATTAAAAGGATATAAATGTCCATATATATTATAAAGGCTAGAAATGGAATATCACAATTTTTTTGTTGCTTATGTCAGCAATTTCCGTTTGTTCTCTTAATGGAAATCAAACGGAGGGGAACTTTGAAGCAGATAACCATAGCAGAAGGGAGTACAGTGAAATTTTAGTAACGACATAGGAGGTTGTTGATGTTTTCTTAAATCACAGGGGAGGTGAGTGTAATTTACCCTTTTATTTTTTATTATAAAGAAGTTTATTTTTTCTAGATTTTAAAAATTGTACGTTTTTAATTTTAAAGTTTAATATATTGATTGTTTTCATTTTGAATGTGAATGTTCAATGGTGATTATCGACTATAATCAGGTTCTATTGTTCTGTTATTTTGTTTGTGAAGGTTTAGAATTATTAGTTGAGGTGTGCGTAAGCTGACCTGGACACTCTGAGTTATCCAAAAAAAAAAGGTTTAGAATTATTATATGATTATTGATCTACTATTTTAATTGTGCAAGTTATAATTTTTTATTTTTTATTTTTTCTTTGAAATACAAAATAGCCAGCTGACTCATTTATGTTATTCAAGTCAAGCTCAAACATAGTTATTTTTAAACGATCCAAACTCAAACAAGAGTAGCCAACTTTATTCGAGCTTGAATCGAGCTCGAACATCAAAAAATTTATTCAATCTCATGAAAGCTCGGCTTAGGTCATACGCACTCTAAAATGTGGTACGACAAGAGTTGATGTTAATGTATCATACTATTTGAAGATACTTCAAAGGCGAGAAGTTCTTTTTGTTACCAATTGGACATCTAATAAAGCATATTGATGGAGAATATGAAAGATCATTTACAATTTTATTTAACTACTACTTTTATTTTTAATTATCTTTTAATTAGGAAATTATTTTATTTTCTTTAATTTAATATTCTAATTTATCTTTTTATTAAAGTTTTATTTTTATTTCCTTCCATTTAGGATTTTAAGCCTATAAATAAGATGCTCACTTGATTGTATTATTCATAGTAGAATCAGTACATTAATGAAAAGAAACCCTAACGCACCTCTCCCTCCCTCGCTGAAACCCTAACGCACCTCTCCCTCCCTTGCCGTTAGTGAGCCGCCACTGCAAGGAACCAAAAAAAAACCCCTAGTTGCTCTTCTGTTGCGTAGAAAATAGGAGAAATTATCCAGATCCAATCCAACCCATATATTCATTTAACCTGACTAGCTCACGTACCTGGGGAAAAAAAAGACTCGTCAATAAATCTGGCCCAAACTTTTTTTTTCATACTCTTAGCCAATAAGCTCGGCCCAACACCAACCCTTTGCCAAGCCCAGCCAAAAGTCCTGCCCAAGTTTTATCCTTAGCCCAAATTATACCCATTAGCCCTGCCCAACTCATCAAACCCATTTTTAAAGCCTCATAACCCCAAGGCCCAGTAACCTGTTCTACCCCAACAACAAAAACACGCCACTTCCTCCCCCAAAAAATAAAAAACTTTATTCTCTAGCCCTAACCATGGTTACTAATATCGATTTGTCCTTCAAATTTGAGTCTTTGTACCATAATTTGCAAGAGATACTAAAAGACCAGCAGTAGATTAAGAACGATATAGCACACGTTCAAGCTATATTAAATAAAGTGGCTATCGTCTTTTTGAAAGATAAAAATAAGGGCAATACTACAATTAGTGGACGATACTAAAATAAACTACAGTAATACTTGTCTATGACACGCTTCACACTCAAAACTAAACGCATGAGGTAAGTTGGGAATGGCCAACATAAGCTTAGCCATATAAGGATGGCCTAAGCGAAAATGCCACTGAAGAGATGAAATTGTGGCATTCAAGGCTGATGGAGTATGGGAAAGAAACCAAAATCAACGTCAAGTTAATAGATCCCATTTGTCTCATGCCCCGAAGCAAGCATCTTCTGGGTCTTGAGGTTCTAAACGACACAAGAAGTAAGAGAAAATGTTACGAAGTAATGTAGAGATTTAGTTAATTGATTAACTGAAAGCAAGTTAAAGGGAAAATCAAGAATATAAAGACTAGAAAATAAGGCGAAAGAAGGAGAGGGATGAAAGATACCTTACCCGTGAACAGGCCGAGAGGAGCCATCAACTAAGACTATATGATGATTAATAGGAGACAAATTAGAGAAAAGAGATGGATTACAAACATGTGGAAACTAGCGCTTGAATCGATGATCAAAGATGGAGTAGTAAGAGCTGCACATGCAATATTACCTGAATTAACCAAAGTAATAGGAGAATAGGGAGGTAGAACATCACACAATGTCCAAACAATCTGGCTAAGCTGAATCTGGAGAGCATCATGAGAACTAGAAGTCTTTGCTTCAGCTATGTTAGATCAAGTTAAAGGAAGAAGACCAAATCCAAACACAACCGAACAAAAACAAATCAGGAAACCAAATCTGATCAAAATAATTCAATATAGCAAAATCGAACCATGGAAGGAAGAAGAACTAGAAGTGGATGCCGAAAAAAACCAGAAAGCCAAATCAACCCACACAAGAGCCAAAAACGAACCAACCAATCAGATCTGTATCAAAACAAGCAACTGAAGAACAAACCAAGAAGGCGCCGACCTGTTCAGTGGTTCAAAGATGAACCAAACACCAAGATTCACCAAATTGACCACAAATTAAACCTACATATTAAGAATCAGTGCCTATAGGATGTGTATTAACGATTGTAAACAACTTGTTAAACCACGATTGACAGATTTTGAACTAGGGTTTTAGTGTTCTTGCGTCGAAACCCACTTAGATGATCAAATCGACTTCGAAACAACAAATCAACACTAAATCGAGTACAAAACTCCTCAAACCATGAGAATTGGCAATTGTAAAATGATCTTCAACCATCAAAAACAAAATCATGACTTCCATAAGAGAGCTAGGGTTTTGAAAGTCAACAAAATTGATTAGAAACCTTTTAAATTATCAAACCGAGCTCCAATCTATCCCAAAGTATGATTTTCGGCACCTTGAGGATAAGATCCGGCCATCAAAAATCACAAATTTTAAATTTTATTTTTTGTGTAATTCTTTTCTAAAAATTTTAAATTTTATTTTTTGTGTAATTCTTTTCTAAAAATTTTAAATTTTATTTTTTATGTAATTCCTTCTTAAAAAGTTATTAATCCTCATTTTAATATTTACTTAATTGAATAATTCCCCATCAAATTATAATGCACACGCATTGTGTGCCACAACTCTAGTCATCAAAGAAATGAGCAAACAACATATTTTTCTTTAAAATAAAAATAGAAAACAAAGTTGCCAAGAATCTTTTAAAGAAATGGCAAATACTTTCTATAAACTAACTTCTAAAACAACCGTCCCTCAATTGAGGCTAAATGTGAGGCATACATGTAATCATGTAATCCTTGGAATTTATGTAGGATATGCTTCAAGATAAAACTTTCAAACTTGTGAGGAAAACAAAAAAATTACACTTAAAAAACAACAAGGATAAAAGTAGTTCTTTTAAGCTCATCATAGTATTACTTGTCATATATCAATTTCCACATCCTTATGTGGATAATGTACTTAACCAACAACCACTTTCAGCTTTAAGGCAGATAATTAGGGTATTGACTTATTCTACTAAATCTTGAATAGAAATATCAACACATTTATATATCTAAATCCACATCTTGTAGTGCAAAATACACCTATCCAACAAAAAGAATAAAAGAATTATATAATTTCAGCTAACTTTCAAATAGGTAGAGTTATCTATTTATATTGATGAAGGAGGATTACAAAAAAAGAAGAAAATAATTTCGCAAATCAAATCATAATCAATCATATCTTAACTTCCTAATATATTGATTCTAGTAATCAAACTATAATTAAACTGATATCCTAATTATCCTAATTGCCTTTCAATACTCCCCCTCAAGTTGAAGCAAAAATGTCAATAAAACCCAGCTTAATAATTAATGACCAGAGTAAAGATGGTCCCATAGACTTAGTGAACATATTTGCAATTTGATCAGATGAAGAGACAAAGGATGGAGACAGGGTGCCTACCCAAACTTTTTCCCAAATAAAGTGAATATCCACCTCTATATGCTTGATCCGTTCATAAAGAACTGAATCAGAGGCAAGCATAATAGCAAATATGTTAAAATAACTGAGAGAATTCTTTTTCATCAAATCCTAGCTCAGCAAAAAGAGATCGTAACCAAAGTATTTCACAAGTGCCCTGAGCTATTGCCCGATACTCGGACTTAGCCAAAGATCTTGAGACATCTCAGCAAAAGAGATCATAACCAAAGTATTTCACAAGTGCCCTGAGCCATTGCCCGATACTCGGACTCAGCCAAAGATCTTGAAACATCTATCTGCTTCTTACTTTTCCATAATATAAGATGTTGACCGTAGAAAGTACAAAAACCAGATGTGGATCATCGATTAGTTTTAAACCCAGCATAATCAGCGTCGGTAAAGCATGAAAGACCAAATTGAGTGCTAGTTGAGAAGAATAGGCAAAGACCAGGATACGTCTTCAGATAACTTAAGATATGAAAACCTGCATCCATGTGAGCCTAGGAGCATGCATAAATTGACCAACTATGCTAACTGCAAAAGTTAAGTTGAGTCTCGTATTTGTTAAGTAAATCAAGCGACCAACCAACCATACGTTGATACGCAGATGGATTCAAAAGTAACTTTCCGTTAGTGGTAGCTTATTATTATTATTATTATTATTATTATTAGGTGTGTGGGGACGTATGGATGTAATGGTATTCTCTAGTTTTATTATAAATAAGAGTGCTCTCCTTTCCATTAGGATACGGTTTTCCATTATTCTCTGTCTCCTAACATGGTATCAGAGCCACCATTATTTTCTCCTCCATGAAACCCTAACCCTAAGCAGCCACCAACCTCTCTTCTCCTTCCCTGCAGCCGCTAGCTTCTCTTCTCCTTCCCTTTAGCACCGACAGTCCCTTCTCCCTCTCTTTCCAGCGCCTCCAGCCTCTCTTCTCCCTCCCTTCAGTGCTGACAGACCTTTCTTTCTCTCTTTCCAGCGCCGCTAGCCTCTCTTCTCCTTCCTTTCAGTGCCGACAGACCCTTCTCCCTCTCTAGAAGTTGCCGACAACCACTTTTGCCACCAGAATCCTCACCGACCCTCATGAAACCCTAGCCGAAACCATGTCATGAAACCCTAGCTGCTGCTGGAAGTTGTCAGTAGCCTCTCTCTCACAGACAGCCTCTCTCTCTCTCTCTCTCTGCTGTTAGTGCCGACAGCCCCTAGGGGAACCCTAGCCGCTGTTTTGAGGCTCTAGGGGCTGTCGTGGTTACCTACTTTGATCCTACAAGTACCGATAGTCCTAAGGAGAACCCTAGCCGCTGTTTTGAAGGTCTAGGGGACTGTCACAGGGTGTTGGGAATCCATGGAGATAGTTTGAAGGTATGTTTAGCGGTCCATTTATGATTGTTTAAGGTTATGGTTGTGTTTTATTTATTGTTGAAGTGGTTGCCTGAAGTTTCTTAATATTGACAGATTGTGATGTCGACGGAGAGTTCGACAAAAGTTGGTGACTCTTCAATGAATACTGAAAGAAGGGTTGGTGAAACTCAAATGAGTACTGATAGACAAGGAATCACGGATGTGTTTTTGTCATTCACACAGTTAGTGGATTCAAGATTGACTGGACTACAAACATATATGCTATGAAAGAAGAAGGTATTGCTAACAATTGAAGACATGAAAAAGGAGGATCATTTGTTCAATGATCCTCTTGAGAAGGGATTTGATGAGTACAAAAGGTGGAAGAGGGAAGACGCAAGACTGCTTTATAAGATGTTGAATTCAATAGTCTTCCATTGAGGTTTTGGTGGCTAATGCCACCACTGTTTAAAAGATGTGGACCATACTCGAGGAGATATTTGCTTCGATTAACGACTTGTCCAGATTATATGATGTGACATGGAGTATCTTCATGATACAGCAGGGAGAGCGGCCTTTCTCAGATTACTTTACAGAATTCAAGGTGTTGGCAGATGAGTATGATCATTTGGTATCATTTACCAATCGACACGAGGTTTTAAGAGAGCAGATGATGCAGTTCTTGGTTGTTTGTTTCTTAGTTAGAGTGAACCAACAACTTGACTCTGCATGTTCACAGATCCTGGTTGGGTTCGATATTCCATCTTTATCTGAGGTCTTCAGGAGGATGAACAAACCAATCAGTAAAGACGAGCCTCGTGTTACTATTGCTACCCAGGGTGAACACACAGCCCTAGGTGCATTTCGTGGAGGAGGTAGAGGTGGTTTTCATGGTAGAGGTCGTGATGGAGGCCGTGGTGATGGAGGCCGAGGTAAAGGCCGTGATGGAGGACGAGACAGGGGTCGAGGTGGACGTGACACCAGGTCTTGCTACTATTGTGGAGAGCAGGGACATTTACAGAGCTCGTGTTGGAAACTACATAGGCGTCCTACATCTTCTATGGTCAATGCAGTGGCCGATTATGATGCTTTTTCCTCTTCTTCTGAGAGGAGGACTATAGATATAACTGAAGAGAAATATGATCAGTTTATCCAGATGAGGATTGGAAACACAGCCAATACTTCCTCAGCCACAGTTGCAGGTAACCCAGCTGCGTGTATGGCCACCCCAAGATCGTGGGTGATAGACTCGGGTGCATCTACACATATGACCCACTCCACAGGTACTATTGTGGAGAGCAGGGACATTTACAGAGCTCGTGTTGGAAACTACATAGGCGTCCTACATCTTCTATGGCCAATGCAGTGGCCGATTATGATGCTTTTTCCTCTTCTTATGAGAGGAGGACTATAGATATGACTCAAGAGAAATATGATCAGTTTATCCAGATGAGGATTGAAAACACAGCCGATACTTCCTCAGCCACAGATGCAGGTAACCCAGCTGCGTGTATGGCCACCCCCAGATCGTGGGTGATAGACTCGGGTGCATCTGCACATATGATCCACTCCACAGGTATTTTTTCGTCTTATCAATTAACCCTTGGACATAATAGGGTTATTATTGCCAATGGAGGAACCTTAGAGGTGAAAGAACAGAGAGTAGCTGCTTTATCTCCATCTCTTACACTCTCTGATGTTTTACATACTCCTGTTAATCTATTTAATCTGCTATCTGTGAGTCGTATTACAAAGGATTTGTAGTACTCAGTAACATTCTTTTGGTCTTTCCTAATCATTGTGTTTTTCAGAATTTAGCTTCGAGGAATACTATCAGTAGAGGATGAGTGGTGGGTGGCCTGTATGTGATGGATGAGACTTTGGATGTTGCATGCTCCGGGCGATCGTCTCAGATTTTGGATATACATTGTCAATTGCGTCATCCCTTCTTGCTGAGTCTGAAGAAACTATGCCCCAATTTTAGTCAGATTACACAGTTAGAATGTGAGTCATGTCGATTTGCTAAGCACCTGCTGGTGCCATATGTGTCCAGGAATAATAACAGGACAATGAGTCTTTTCTTTTTAGTTCATTCAAATATCTGGGGTCCAAGTCCTGTCACATCTTTATTTGGATTTCGGTATTTCGTAACTTTTGTTGATGACTATTTTCGGATTACTTATCTTTATCTTATGAAGAAGCGTTCTGAATTACCTACTATGTTCACTATTTTTTATAATGAAGTCCAAACTCAATTTGGCAAAACTATTCAAATTCTACGTAGCGATAATGGGGATGAATACATTGGTGGCGTGTTGGGTACATACTTGCGTACCCATGGGATTATTCACCAGACGTCATGCCCAGACACCCCACAACAGAATGGGGTGGCTGAGAGAAAGAATAGACATCTCTTGAAAACTGCTTGTGCTTTGATGTTCCAGATGAAGGTTCCCAAAATTTTTTAGGGTGAAGCTGTATTGATAGCATACTATCTTATTAATAAATTGCCATCATTTGTCCTACATGTTGCTACACCCTGGTCAGTTTTACTTCATCAGCAGATTCCTTTCTCATTACGACTAAAGATTTTTGGGTGTATTTGCTATGTGAAAGATACGAGGCTGAATGTGACAAAGTTGGACGCTCGAGCACTAAAGTGTGCTTTCATGGGATATCATAAGACTCAAAAAGGATATCGGTGTTACAGTCCGGAATTGCGAAGGTTTCTAGTATCCCGAGATGTGGTGTTTGTTGAGTCTGCTTCGTTTTATGAATCGGCAACTACACCTTTCTCCACTGGTGCTGATGGTTTAGATCAGATTCTGCTGTATCATTCCTCCACCGATTTACCAGTGGCACCTTCTTCAGTTTCCAGTTCTCTGGTCGATTTTCCTGAGGAGTCTTCTCCTGCTGCTCCAGAGGCACATGTGATCTCATCATCCTCAAAATCATCTTCTTCAGGCCCCACCACCTCTCCTCTACTCGAGTCAGTATTCTCTCAGTTGGATCCGGCCTCTAATCAGGTAAGTAATCCTCCTATTATTTTACGCAAGTCTTATCGTAGTTGTCGAGATCATCCCTTGTATACTACGTCATATCGTGGTTTACCTGCTACTGTCCAGAAGGGTATTACTACACTTGATCAGCATACTTTGCCTTACTCTGTTGTAAATGCCTTTTTTCATCCAGGTTGGCGCAAGGCTATGATTGAGAATATGAATACTCTTAAGGCTAATCATACGTGGGACCTGGTGAGTCTTCCTCCTATAAAGACAGCTATCGGGTGTAAGTGGGTATATGCTGTCAAATTTCATTCTTATGGCACTCTTGAGCGATTGAAAGCCCATTTAGTGGCCAAGGACTATGCTCAGACTTATGGCCTTGACTACTTGGATACCTTCTCTCCTGTTGCGAAGATGGCCTCAATTCGTTTATTTTTGTCTCTAGTTGCATCCCATCAGTGACCTTTGTATCAACTAGATGTGAAAAATGCATTTTTTCATAGTGATTTGGAAGAAGAGATACCTGGTTTTGTTGCTCAGAGGGGGTCTAACCATGTATGTCGTTTAAGGCGTTCATTATATGATCTGAATCAATCTCCCAAGGCCTGGTTTAACCTTTTCAGCTCAGTAGTACAGGAGTTTGGCCTTCGGCAGTCAGCAAAGGATTATACTGTATTCTTTTGACATACCTTAGCAGGTTGCATATTACTCGTCGTCTATGCGGATGACATTGTTATTACTGGTAGTGACAATGGAGGGATTGATGGGCACCAAGTTTCAGATGAAAGATCTTGGTAAACTTCAATATTTCCTAAGCATTGAAGTAACCAGGAACAAGAAATGTACGTTCATTTCTCAGCGGAAGTATGTTCTTGACATTTTGGAGCGAGTAGGATATATGAATGCTAAATGAGTGGACTCACCTATGGAGTCTAATGTCAAGCTAGAGCCGAAAGAATGAGTGATTCTTACAAATCCTGAGCAGTATCAACGTACAGTGGGGCAGCTTAATTATCTTACTACGATGACTCGTCCAGATATTGCTTATCCGGTAAGTGTAGTGAGTTAGCTTTTGTCTGATCCCCGTGTTCTCCATTGGCAAGCGGTGCTATGCATTCTTCAGTACTTACACAAAAATCCAAGGGAATCCAATTTTCTGATCATGGACATATGAGAATAGTGGTAGTCTGATGCTGATTGGGCTAGATGTACATTTAATAGGAGATCCGCATCTGGTTACTCTGTATTTGTTGGTGGGAATTTGGTTTCATGGAAGAGTAAGAAGCAGACTGTGGTATCCCGGTCTAGTGTTGAGGCTAAATACCGGGCTATAGCATTAGCGACTGCTGAGATTATATGGTTTCAACAGATTTAGACAGAGTTACACTTCCCTCTTAGAGGATCTGCCAGACTCTGGGTTGATAATACCTCGGCTATTTATATTGCCACAAATTTAGTATTTCATGAGAAAACAAAGCACATTGAGATTGACTGCCACTTTGTTCGTGAGAAATATCGAAAAGGAGTTGTTACATTTGGGTTTATTCCTACAGGGGAACAGGTAGCAAATATTTTCACTAAATCTTTACCGAGTTCACGTCTCATATTTATGTAACAAGCTGGGCATGGTAGATATATATGCTCCAGCTTGAGGGGATGTTAAGTGGTAGCTTATTATTATTATTATTATTATCAGGTGTGTGTGGGTGTATGGATGTAATAGTGTTCCCTAATTTTATTATAAATAAGAGTGTTCGCCTATCTATTAGAGTACGGCTTTCCATTATTCTTTGTCTCCTAACACTTTCCAAATTTAGCTGAAAGCTTAAGATTCGAATCCATAAGAGTAGAGGCTGGCTTACACCCTAACATACTAGTATCCTGGAGGAGATTAAGAACGTACTTTCGCTAAGAGAGATAGCCTACGATGAGAACGAGCAACCTCAATACCGAGAAAATACTTGAGAGGGCCCAAATCCTCAGTATCAAAAGCTTTGTTAAGATCCGTTTTTATCTGGGCAATACCTGATGTATTAACCCCAGTAAGAATAATGTCATCAACATATACTAATAGAATGATACGTCAACCATCAATACGTTCATGAATAAGACAAGCATGATCAGAGTGACATTGGACAAAATCTATAGATAAGGTAACATTGCTGAAATGACTAAACCATGCCCCTGAACATGTTGTAGGTATGTTCCTCATTGGAGTTGAAGATCCAACCCAAGATGGTGTAATTCTCAAATATCCCAATGAGTATACTTAGGATCATTCTCGGCTGGTGGTTGTTAAGTCGCCAATAGCCAACTAATCTTGTCTTTGCCCCTAAGATAAAGACGGAGAGATCGACTCCAAGCCGTAAATTTTTTTCCATTCAATAAGACATTAGTAATACAATGAGCAGGTGCAAGTTGAGAAAGAGAAAAGTCAAATTGAGACGACTTAGGCACACTCATGTCGCTGGATTCAGTCATATTACCAAACTAAAGGCAACGCTAAGAAGATTGCTACCGAAAAACACCAGTAGCCCCCAACAGATATAAATAGCCAAGGAAAAAGTTACCACATCAGTGAATCAAAAAAGATGATTCAACGGCACCTCTCCGATCTCAACACCAGTAAGCAACTCAAAGGAACAAACAACATAGGCATCACTCCTCGAGAATACGAAACACAACGAACCAGTGGTGGTGACAGGGGGAATGGGCGTCGACCGCTTGAAGGTTGAGCAAAAAATAAATGAACAAGAAATAGAGAGAGGCACCAGAAGGAGGTGGGACGGAGCTAGGGCGGCGGCTACAAGCTAGGGTTGCGAGCGAGAGAGGGGTCGAACCAGAGGATGTCGACAAGGGTAGAAGTGGCGGTGGCTAAGGTTTCGGTGTTGGGAGAGGAGGGGATGGTTGGCGATGAAGGGTAAGAGTGGCGGCAGCTAGGGTTTCGGTGTTGGGAGACCTGTTGGCAGCAAGGTTTAGATTTTTTTTTTTTGAGTTTGGCACTGATACCAAAAAGAATTAAAAAATTGTGTAATTTCAGCTTACCTTCAAAGAGATAGAGCTATCTATTTATATTGATGAAGAAGAATTACAAAAAAGGAAGAAAATAATTTAGCCAATCAAATCATAATCAATAATATTTTAACTTCCTAATATATTGATTCTAGTAATCAAACCATAATCATACCGATATCCTAATTATCTTCCAATACAACTACCAAATTCAGCTTCAAGGCAGAGAAATATGATTGATGTTGATAAAGCAGAAAAGGATGATGACATATGATTATGTTGAATCTTGAATTAATGAAATATTGGCACTATTATGAGCTTGATCTTTGCAATAAGATGCTATTCAATTATAACTTACTTTAACACCAAGGACCAATGGACTACCACGTTTGCAAGCAATCAATTCATTTGGATAATGTCGGCTCTTAAAAATGAGCGCATAAGCTCCCTCAAGATGCCTCATAACTTCAAGGACAACTTGACTGAAGCTGACAGTCTGATCACCTGCAACAAAAAGAGTTGCACTTGTGATATCTTTCAGGGATCGAGACATTTATATACAATCAAAAGCATATGAATACAAAGTCATATGTTTTTAAAAGTAATTAATTAATAATAAGCACAATTAGCTTCTCCAACAAAAACAAAAAACACAACCCAGTCCAATTCATCAAAGGACAGTTAACTCTTTGAATCATTTGCTCAAAATCTCTAAGCACGTTTTCATTTTGTAGACCAAACACATCCTTGATGCACAAAGCACTAATGTAGCCTAGAAGTTGGATTGATATAACTCTCGAGCTATGGCAATCACTAATCTAGCCAAAATTTCATATCCCTGAAAATTTTACAATCATTTAGAGCTATATACAATTTTGAGCTGATTCTTTAACAACTAAAGCTTTTGGGGCAATTGGGAAGATAAGCATAGTATCAAAGCTTTGGTACTATGTTCAAGTCTCTCCATGTGTATTAGTTTCCCCTTTATGGTTGACCTTTTGAACTCTACATAGCACTTTCTCTCTCCCCATGCTAGATGGAATTGCACATACAGGGTAGGTATTGGAACTCAACACACAATTTCAGGCCCATTCCTTAATAGCTTAAGCTAATCTAATGATTATGAAGAAAATTTCCAGCATGTTACGCAAAAGAAAATACCTTCTTCATTTGCTTTATCGAAAACAAATTTCGCAAGCTTTGGAATCACTTCTGTATCAGTTTCAGATTCGAAGTTGAACCCATGTCGAAGTAGTGTTTCCTTTAACACCTGGAGATTACAGCATCAGCATGAGCCCCTTAATTAAACAGGAAGTTGTTCATTAAAGAGAATGGTGGATAAAAAATACTTCATGGGTGGAACATGATTCAAAGGGCATAAGCATGGGGCAAAAGTAACATTTGTATATCGTGAGGAAAGAGAATTGGTCATAGGAGTAAGCTGAGAAAACGTGAGGATAAAGAGGCAAACCATAAACTATCTAACACGACAGGAATACAGAATGACTTCCACTAAAAGTCAAAGCTGCAAACATAACACATAAGATTGCATAAACAGTGACTGAAATGAATTTTGAAAATGAAAAATTATCTTATTTCATTAAAATATATATTTCTTATTTCATTAATCTGCAATTTATATCTTTTCTCTCTTGAGCAAATCATTTGAACACCAAATGAAATAAACGAGAGTCATTGTTGTCTCAAACAGAAGCTCGAAGAGCCTTACACATGAATCTATTTCTTACTTTTTCGGCAAAAAAGGACAAATGTTATAACATATATATAAACTAAACCAAACTAAATTAAACCTTTGTCCTAACTAATTGAGGTCAGCTACAAGAATCATTTTACGTCATTCTGCTATATTAAGAGTCATATCTTCAGTTAGATTCAATAAGTTTATATTTTTTCTTAATACGGCATCTCGTGTCAATTTAGGTCTATCCCTCCCTCTAGTATTTTCATTACCCATGATCTTGTTGATTTTCTTTACTACTATATCAACTAGTCTACTTGTATGTGTCCAAACTCCAAATCACTTTAATCTATTTTCTTTCAACTTGTTCTCAATTGGTGTGACCCCTACCATTCTACGGATCTTTTTATTCTTAATTTTATTTTTTTCTAATCTTATCCCACATCCACCTTAATATTCTCATTTCAGCAATACTCATTTTATTATGTGATATTTCTTAGTAGTCCAATATTCTATCCCATATAGAATCATTAGTCTAATAGTTGTTCTATAAAATTTTTCTTTTAATCTTATAGGTATCCATCAATCACATAGAACATGTGATGCACCTCTCCATTTGAGTCAACCAATTTTAATTTTATGGGTTACATCATTTGCAATCTCTCTATCTTTATTAATAATTAAACTTAGATAACCAAAATATTCACTCTTAGGTATCCACTTGATTTTGATTCTTTACTTCTTCACTATTAATTCTCCTCTTACTGCAAAAATTATATTCCATATATTCACTTGTTTTTTCTGTAAGTAATCTAATTGTCGTGGCGGCTCCATCATACCCCTTTCTCACTCCCTTTTCTATCTAATGCTCACCATTTGATATCTCTAGGCACTCTATCGTAGGCCTATTCTAAGTCTACAAAAATCAAGACACTCCCAGTTCGCCTAGGCATTTCCACACATCCATAGGGATACCCATCTGGTCCTAAAACTTTACTTGATTTCATTCTCTTCATTGCAATTTCCACTTTAGACTTTCTTATTCTGCGATAGAACTTATATTCTCTAGTGTTATCCGAGTTATCAGATTCTTCTCCTTCATATCTTTCTAGATATTTTTCATTTAATAATTTCTCAAAATATGTTTTTTATTTTTTCTTAACCTCTTCATCCTTCATTGACACCCTTGATCCTTGCTTTTTATGCATTTAACTTGAATTTAGTTATGGAATTTTCTTTTATTTTGGAATTTCAGTGTTATTTCAATATTTAAGGATCTTGTGGTTGGAGTATAAATACAAGGCTTATTATTGTAGTAGATTACTTAGACATTGGGAGTCATATTGAGTTTTTAGATTCGATAAACTCATATCATTTCTCACTACACCATCTCATGTCAATTTAAGTCATCCTCTCTCTAATATTTTCATCAACAATAATTTTATTACTATTTTTTATTATTGCGTCTATTGGTATATGTTGTGTGTGTCGAGAAAGTTTGTCTATTTTTCCTGAACTTATGTTTGACTGGCCCAACCGCTACCATTTCATGAAGACTAGAACATACAGTGAACACAATAACATCTTTGAGGCATGAACCTTTAATATTCAAATGACACAATAACTAGAAAAAGAGATCAGAAGATTATGTACTTTCAAAAGACCTGTTATGCTTAAGATAATCACAAACCATAACTTAAATAAGAAAGGAAATTTCATTATCAAATCTTAAGCAAACCTCATAATTAGTGACAACTCCATTGTGAACAACTAAGAACTCATTTCCGGCACCAGATGTCTGAGGGTGACTATTCCTTGGAGCTGGCTCCCCGTGGGTTGCCCACCTGGTGTGTGCTATTCCGGCATGAACTGAAAATGATTCCTCCAAATTTAAGTCTGTAGTGGCAACCTCTGAAAACACCAAAGTCACCATTTATATGAGCATCAACATGCAAGAACATTCAACATGTAAGTCGCAAGTGTATTTAGAACTGCTGAATGAAAGGTTCAATAAGTGATACATATAACAGACAAGAATGCTCCCTCATGTTCTAGAGGACGGTCATTATTTTCTAAAAGTATGTCAAATTACTGAGATAAACCACACTACAATCTCTACAGAACGCAATTGTGTTTTTCCAGTCAGATGTCCTGCTTGAGATATCAGCAAACAACGATCTGCAATGATAGTCTAATAGGTAATTATCCATGATGCCCTGTTGATCCAGTTGCCAATAAATGAATAGGCTAGGAAGCCTAAAACATATATTGTGGGTCCATGGTAGTGAGTGGACTCCTCACCTATGTTTATTCAAAGTCAATTTCCACAGTTGCTTTAATTTATGTTCCTTATGTTTTAAAAATCACAGGAATTCTCATTGTTTTGAAATTGTTTTGGATGCATAAGTCTTAGTGTACATCCATGGTTCTCACTTTGGACAGTTAAGGCTAACATAGTGATAGTGGTCTATGTGTCAAAGTTCCTGATTTTTGAATACTTTGGGCCCCTTTGATGCAACTAAGTATGTTTATTAAAACAAATAACTATCATTTAAGGATAATGGCTTATTTGAAAAAAAAAATCAACAATACTGAATACATTCAATAGAAGGTAGCTACAGAATTTTAAACAAACTGATAAATTTACTTTCACAGGTTCAACTTTGAAAATCCTTCAGATTTCAAAATGAAGTAAGGCTGATAGGTAGGGAAGGGGTTAGGGTTAATTTAAGCTTGATCTGCTAGGATTTTGTGGATGAGAAGTACATTGTTTCCTTTTCTTGTGAATAAGAACCCGAGAACAATGTCTTCCTTTATTGGGAAGAGAGGCTTATACTTGTCTAGCAAAAAAGCAATCTCAGTTTGATAGTTTCTCAAAAATTAGTACCCAATTAGAAGACTTTCCTAGGCTTTGTTAGGCTGCTACAACTCTCCAAAAGGACATTGATTCATAAATAGAAGCTAGTAAATCCATACTACTTTAGTATGATAAACTTAAAATTCCCTACATTCCACCAAAACCATAAATTGTGTATAATCTGGATAGTAGCATTGGTACTTAGACTTGGCATAATTTAAGACTCTAAATTTACTACGGGCATTTTCATTTGGACCACAAAATCTTCTTGATAATCATAGGCCCATAATCTTCGTATTAGGCTTCTAAAACAGCCTCTTGATGGATGTGGCATCTATGGGCTTCTGTTTGATATCATTGAAAATTATTCTTTTGGAGAGTTGTAGCAGCCTAACAAAGCCTAGGAAAGTCTTCTATTTGGGTACTAATTTTTTAGAAACTGTCAAACTGAGATTGATTTTTCGCTAGACAAGTATAAGCCTCTCTTCCCAATAAAGGAAAACATTGTTCTCGGGTAATTATTCATAAGAAAAGGAAACAATGCACTTTTCATCCACCAAATCCTAACAAATCAAGCTTAAATTAACCCTAACCCCTTCCCTACCTATTAGCCTTATTTCATTTTGAAACCTTGAATCAATTGCCACACAAGCTTTCTACCAAAGAAATTGGTACAATATAATGAACGGCCAATTCAATGACCACAACCCATAGAAAATTTGTCTTTACTTCTTAAAACCCTAACCCTAGAATCAATTTCTACCCTAAGCCCACCACAAATCAATTAGCAAGCCTAATCATCAGCCCCCCATAGACACCCTACATAAATGTGGTATCATAGGCTCATAGCGTCAAGATCCAATTTCATTGCCTCACCTATTGTGTCACATAGCGGTTCTTACATCACAATGGGACAAACATTGAATTAAGTTGCAAGCTCAAATCTTTATATCAAGACCATGAAGAAACAAAGAAGACTTTGACTTCCACAGATGCATCTGCAGCTTCACTAAAGGTAATTAAAACTAACAACTAAACAAGATTCCATGATTCCAACATTAATGAAAAACTCTTGAGGGGAAATATCCAAACAACAGTAAGCTATAAAGATGAGTATCTTCATTGGTGATTGACAACATCAAACCAAGTTTTGAAGAAGTTGATTTAAAATCAACCACATCTAGGGCCATATCTCATATGGCATGGACTACTAAGATAAAGATAAAGGTGTCACCATCTAGAAACATTTATCATCAGAAACCCAAAGAGATGCTTTGTCACAAACACCTCGCCACATACTACTAGGTCGAAAATGCCTATATCATGTTGCACACACCAGCATTTATCATTCAATGATGGTACCATAAAAAATACTCTTAACTTGTTTAACAAATAAACACATATAAAAAGTCAACAAATGGTTTATTCAAACCCAATGAACTTCAGTGGTGGCATTCTGGAACACAAACTTCCCCAACGAACTTCTTCACTCCTGGCTTGCCAAAGTCGAGTTCTTCTCAAAGGAGGAATTGATGAAAGACTATAGATCACATGATTATTAAGAAGCTTTTATTTGGTCCAAACAAGGGGTCATGATAGTTATAGCACCTCAAAATAACATCAGTTCACATTTATTCAGCCACTAGATAGAATTATAAACAAATTATTAGGTTTTAGTGGTCATATCAAATTTAGCAATTTTCTATTATGATGCATGTAGCCTGTGAGGATCACTGATGCAGGAGCATCCTAGGTGAGGAGCATCACCCCGCATTGAAGTGGGTTTCACTCTGATTGACTGGAACATTGGGCTAGGGATAAAAGGATTGCTTTGCCTCCCTAATTAGCTAGGGCTTTTGGGATGAATGGTTGCTTTCCCTGCATCCATCACCCAAGTGAGTCAAGCCTGACATTTTTAAGTTCTTTGATAATTTGTAGTAAGCCTAGAATTCTAATTAGTAAATATTTAGTAATTTCCTATATGTGAGTTGAAGCAGTGTTACCCAAAAAAATGCTAACACCCTGGCAAATATGTTGTGGAACACATGTTTTGAAACATAATACACTTTTGATCAAAACTATGATTTTGGCAAATCCAAAGCAATCTCATTTTTTTTCCCATTAAGTTCCCTTAAAGGTTTCCTTAGAAGTATAAAAAACTAACGATTAAAGATCTAGACTATAATTTTAGCAGGACCAACTGTAAAACAATGGTTTATAATCCTCCTGGAAATATGTTTTACTTGATTAATTTGAGAACAATGCACTTTTCAAGCCCCAAATTCTAAGCATATGAAGATTAAATCAACTGAAACCCTTCCCCATTGGCCTTTAATTTAAACCCTAAAATACCTTCTATCAAGACCTTCCAGCAATAAACTTTTTTCAAAGTCCAATGAGCTATCACTTTTGCAAGCAAACCAATTTTGGCTATTTTTCCTTTACAAACTAGAACTTATCTTCTATTCAAAACACTAACCATGGAATCCGGTCTACCCTAACAGACCACAAACCTATTGTTATGCGATTTTCTCATTCTTTTCCAAAGCGGTGCCATATCACCCTCAACCCTGTTAGACAACAAATTGTTATGAACATACGCAACTACTCTATGCAATCTTTCTATTCAATACAATGAGTTTTAGATAATGTGAGATCCGTCCACACCTTAACAATCATTCATTTCAACCTAGAGAATCCCTTCTAACAAGTCAGCCCTTCCCCTTTCATTTATTTATCCTTAACAGATAAAAGAGTCCAAAGTAGCCAAAATAATTTTCAAGAGTAACAAATTATTGCAGCCAACAGGGTCTCAGTCGCAGATATTCTAAACAAACGAGCTTCGCTCAAATTATTTGCCAAATTTTGGCCTTTGATTTGGCAGCAAAACCATAAGAAGTTTTAGTCCAATATTTCCAGCCACCACCACTACATTAAATTCCATCAGACAAAAACCTCAAGAATAAAGCCAATTTCACCCCCTTCTCAGTCCTCATCTAGAAGCCTACAATATTTCCTTAGACCTGGCCCATTATGAAACTACTTTCAGGAGGCACTATTAAAAGTTTTGTTGTACTCTCCTATATTGTTGAATGGCGTCTTCACAAGATCCAAGTTATCAAATGGCGTCTTCACTCAATTTCAGGTGTTAGAATAGGCGTGCGGACTAGATGCAGAGTCAAATAGTGACTTATCAACATATATATATATATATATATATATATATATATATATATCCACATCCGGTTAAAAACTGTAAGAAGAGATGGTAAGAGCACTAGATTTTCAATCCAGCTTAGAATTACTGTGGAGACCCAAACACGCTTTATTTATTTTATTAATTTTCCTGGAATTATTGACACATGTTAAACAAAATTGTGTGCACATTTTATTTTGCATAGGTGGGCCATGGGCCCAATGTCTTTGTGACCGAGTATTGTAGGACCCATACGTATGTTTGGGGACCTGGAATGGCATTGGGATCACTTGAACTTGTGAGAAATTATGGGAGAGGGATTTTAGTTAATTATGCGGGGGATAATGATAAATGCTTGTACTTGGAGGTTGTTAGATCGTGAGTGGGTTCTTGATCCCATTTGAGCTGAGTTTTAGGGCTTAAAATCAGGTTTGAGACCTTTCTCTTGGGATCATTCAATCCAAGCGGAGTCCTTGGGTGTTCGGAGAGATAGGACCATCCCTTGGAATGCTTAGTTGCTAGTTTGGCTGGCCAGCCAAAGGTTTCAGCCGTCGAGATGAATTTTTCCTGAAACCCACTATTTGCGACAGCTTTTCTGCTTCAACTTCAAACAAGTATAACTCCTTTCGCCAGGACTCCAAATGGGGTCACTTTTACATCTAAATTGAAACTTCAAAAGTCTACTTTCCAATAATTCTAGTTTCATATAATAATTTCAAATATAGAGAATGATATGACCAAAAGAGTAAGTACATATCAAATTTCCTTTGATTTCTTTCATTCGGTTTCGACCTAACTTAGTTGGGAAGCCAACTTCTGATCATTTTAGGTGTTTTCATCAAATTTCTTGAACTTTTGGCCCTCTACATGGACTCTCACTTCTTAGACTCTGTCTTTAAACCCCATGACTTGATCGAGTCTTGAATTTCAAAGCGTTACATTGTTCTTCTTTTCTTCTCTTTGACCTATTGACTTTTGACTTTGTTACATTGTTCTTCTTTTCTTCTCTTTCACCTTTTGACTTTGACTCCTTGACCGAGACGTTGTCCACTTTGCACCATTTTATTGGATACAGAACCTTTAACCTCATAACTTTGGAGTCTAACCGCGACATCATTAAATTCAGGATGTGACAATGGCTTTCCCTTCTCTCATTATGCAGTTGATGTATTTAATGCATTTCAGTGTATAGTCCTAGTGTATGCCCAAAAAAAAAAGGGACAGTCGGTGCACGAAGCTCCCGTGTATGCGTGGTCCGGGAGGGGGCGTACCACAATGGGTCCATAGTGTATGCCAAATGCTGGCACCAAAATCAACAGGAATTCGAATGCTGCACCAATTCAAGATCAAAGTTTCCAAAAATTGAAGTTGACCTACCAAATAAAGCTTCAACTATGATGACATCACATTAATTCTGTAACAGAGGGAAAACGGATAAAAATAAATCTATAAAAACTAACAGAATGTCTAGCGCATTGCCCTGATTTCCAAGAAAAGGAAAAATCCATATTAAGATTTTCTTCTGTTTCGCCCCAAATGTCAAAAATCAACAATTTCATTTCTTCCTTTTCTTTTTCCCTCCAATTTCTGGGAAGCCAAAAGTCAATCCTATATAAATGCACGAAAGAGATCAACGGAAGTTGATAACAACTTACCTTCGTAGACCGATTTGACGAGCGATTCGATGTTTCCTTCTTGGCGGAAGACGAGAGGAGCAGTGAGCAGATCGGAGGAGGCACCATTCGAGCGGCCGGAAACCGAAGGAGCAGGCAAGGAAGAATCAATGGAGATTCCGGCGGAGTCGTAGCCTCTGTACTCCAGGCGCCTCAGGCCATTAAAGAGGACTTCTAGAATGTAGCGTCGCTCTCTGTTAACATTGTAATTCAAATACGCGAATATCCCACACATTCTCTGTTACGTTGGTTAATTATTAAATATCACGTCCTGTTCTTCCCCGGCATGAATCGAATTACAGAGATCGAAGCGTCGTTGAATTGGAGGTGAGAATGCATGTATCGATGCGTCTAGATATATAGAGAGAGAATGTAGAGAGAGAAAGGGGAGGAAGGAAGGAAGGTGGGAGGGTGACGGGCTTTTGACCTGTCTTTTGGATCTATTGGGTTGTTTCAGTCATGGTGGTTGACGAATTCCAGGCGCCACAGAAGAGGACATTATCGGCATTCGGCTAATAAATTGGGCTGATGTTGTCACGTAGACTAATAGTAGAACCTGGAAGAGTTTTCTTTGGATAAATTTGGTGAAAGATCTTATTTTGGAGTAATTATTGGGTGTTTTTTGAATATTACGTCATAAATTTATTTAATGCTTTTATTTAATATAATAATAAATTTTATAATATAATTATGATGATTCATTTTTATTTAATGACAAGGAGATAAAAGAGTGATTTTATAATATAAATTGTGATTATTTATTTGTTAAAAATATCTCATTACATATTTATATGGTACTTTGTGAGTAGCTAATAATTTACCTTTATTTTGTCACCTACTACTATATTGATACTTTCTTTATTTCATGAAATATCACCCATTATATTTTTTTTTGTAATACTTAGGTTCAAAAATTAATTTTTGTTAATTTTTCAAACGAAAACACTATTAAAACAGTTTTTTAATTTTTTTAGTTTTTCTTTTTTTTTGTTTAATTACAAATCTTATTTAAAATTTTTTAAGTAAAAAAAAAATTAGTAAATACAAAAATAAGTAACATAAAATTTAATTTATTAATTTATTTTTATTTTTAAGTTTTTTATTTTAATAAAAAAATTATCAAAAATAAAAAATTACTAAATACAACATAAGTTTTTTTTATCAAAATTAAAAACTTAAAAATAAAAATAAATTAATAAATTAAATTACTAAACAAATATACATGTTTTCCGTAAGAATAATATTTTCAAAAATCATTTGTCGAACTGTATAAATAAGACTCATTTTAAATATAAAATTATATAAACTAAGATTACATTTTTTATTAAATTCATTAATGGCAGTAAATAAAAGTTTATGACGAATAAAAACTAAAATAAAAGGTTGATATGTAAAAAGTTGGATACTACTCCAAACTACTTAATTTGTCTTTTATTATTTTTCCATTTACTCCTCTTAAATTTAGAGTTTTGATTAATAATAGTTCTGAATTTAATAGCTCAGCATCATGCTTAATTAGGTTAAATTTCTTCAACTCACATTTTAATTATACAAGCTTTATTTATTTTTTTAAGAATTAAGAGGAAGAGTGATGAAGATCTTCACACAATTGTTCAACTTTTCGTAATGAAACTTCAATTACTTAATAGCATTCACCGAGAAATTAAATTAAGAAATTTTAAAAATTGATAATATTTTTAGTTTCAGAAAACTAAGAAAATTTTACAAAAACAATTAAGAAGCAATATTTGTTTGAATGCACATAACTTGTATATTTTTTAAAATTAATAAACTTCTTGGTTTAAAAATTAAAATCTTAAAGATTTCAAAATTGTGAAAGTCTTTAGTTTCAGGTTTCTTAAAAGAATTTTTTAATTCTTCAAAAATTGATAATCTAATTTTTTTTCATAAATTGAGAAATTATACAAGATTCTCATTTTTTTTTTAAATGATAAATTCACAACTAAAAACCATGAATTTATAAAAAAAAATTAGTTCTAAAACTTTCAAATTATTACAAATAAGAAATTTCACAGGTTACATACTGAGGACATTGAGAAAAAAATTGCATTTTGAAAATTAAAATCTTAAACTAAATAAACTGAGTTTTAAAACTCTTTAAAAATTAAGAAACTTTCATCGTTTAAAAAATGAAAAGTTTTTTAAAAATTGAAATTGAGAAATTTTATAGTTTCAAAAGAGAGAAAAATTATAAAATTTCTTTCTTAATTTGTTTCTTTTATTTTTATTTTTTTTATAAATTTTTATATTTAATATAAATTTTAGGATAAATTACACTTACACTTCTATATTTTAGGGTAATAACACTGACACCCATTTTACTCTTTGAAATATCATTACATTCACTTATATTTTTATTTTTATAATACTTAATTCTAATAAAATGAGTGTCAGTGTTATTACTCTAAAATATATAAAGTGTAAATGTAATTTATCCTAAATTTTATTTTAGAGATCTTGGCAAATAACTTTTAAAAATATTAATTTTATAAAAATAAATAAACGCATGCATGCATTGAAAGTTACAGAACTTTTTATTTTAGAAGTGACCACTTCTGCCACATTTATGGCATTTCTGATCTAATATTCAAAGAACTCTAATACTCTAAATAAAGTGCGATAATGTCGAGATCCATTTTTACAATGCCATGTGTGATTAGTCAACGAGTAAAATTCATCAAAAAATTTTATTTTTTTTATTTTAAAAAAAAATATTGAGTGTTTATGTCTAATTACTTTTAAATTGATAAATTCTAAACTGTTTCTCCATCGGGTAATAAAACATTATGTTCAATTTAACACTTTTTTTATTTGAAAAATTATTTATTTATTTTTTATTAATAAAATATCAATTAACGACATAGAAATAAATTAACCATTTATATATGTTGAACAAATAGAACATAGTAGTTCGATAAATAAAATTCATGCCATTTTTTAATAATACAAATATATGTAC
>JAOTRH010488764.1:0-24493 GCA_034768845.1 Heliamphora exappendiculata
CACACATATATATATTGTATAAGATTATGACTAGGTTACAAATGGTATAACATTTTTTATGACAAAATTGATTAAATTCATCAAATTTTAAGAGTTTTATAGGCAAGAAGTAACATGCAATAATTTTATAAGGTCCTATAGAAGTTAAATAGTCATATTTTTTATGTTGCAATTTAGAAAGTTGTAAAATAATATTTTATTATTTTATAATTAAAATCCCGTGTATATAGCACGAGTTTATGCAAGTATGTATATGTATTGAGTTTTTTATGAAGCCAAAGTTTCATCCCTAACTAACATTTAATAGGATTGTGTTCCAATTTGTAGTATTTTTAAAACTTGTGTAGTTTTTTTAAAAATTACAAAAGAAACCTCTGTATGATTGTATCTATTGAAAACGTTAGGGGAAGCTAATATAATTTACGTCATTGCAGAAGCATATGTTTTCAAAGAATAATTGAAAATGGCAGATTATGTAATAACTGCATTTGTAATGTTGGGATTTAACTACTAATTTTTTATCGCAAACAAAAGCACAACTACGCACATTAAATAAAAAATTACATAATAATTTATATAGTTCGGCACAACAAAGCACCCAAAAACGAAACACTTAAAACTTGAGCTTTGAAATCAATTCCATTTTCTTGCTCAAATATTACCCCTATTTTCCTGCTCAAAAATCATCCCATGCCTCCACTATGCACATAATATACCTTACTTTTGTTAATTTTATATATGAACTTATATATATATATATATATATATATATATATATATAACTCTTTTACTTTATGATTACAACAATGCTATGTAAACTAAATTTTTTACTAACTGATATACATAGCATTCATAAATTTAGTGGGAGCCATGACACATGAGTTCCACCAAAACGTTTGTTTGTTTGATATAGTTGTTGTCATGGGTCTCACCAAAATTTATGAATATTTTGCTATTAAAAATTTTAGTTGACAGCATTTTTTATTGAAAAATGCTAATTACTGTCTATTAGGCAGTGAATAATAAGTATGTAATGTATAGATATCTATGCAAAGTGTATTGATATTTGTAAAGATAATTGACTTCACAAGTGTATTAATATTAAAAAAAATTTCTTTATTATCCTATTAACCACCGTTCATTGAACGGTGGTTAGCATGGCATTTTTTTATTTATTATTCTCTAATCAAATCAAAGTAATAACACTTTCCCTTCTTATAGATTCTGGTGTTGAATCTCGACACATTGTTAATTGGAGAAGGGACCACGTATTAAGCCTTAATTGACGAACAAGTTTTTCATTTTTTAATTGTTTTTATGTTTTTACCCAAAGTGTTAAAATGAAATGAAGATAGGCTTTTTGCTAACTTATCCCAACTTGTTCTTGCCATGCGTGGAGGGCTTCTCTATGCTTTTAAAAAACGCATAGTTGAGGGGAAATCTAAAGGCAATCAGAGTTTGTAGAAATGGGCTAGCAATTTCTCACCTCGTGTTTGCGAATGACATTTTTTTTTTGGTGAGGCAAATACTTAGAGCATCTTCAACACTTTTTAAAAAAAATAATTGGCCAAAATATAATAAAAAATACATTTTATATTTTAGCTAATCACTTTTTCTCTATTCATTCTAACATTACTCTTTATTTTAGCACCATATAGAACTAGAGTTTAGAAATTTAGGGTAATTTGTGCCGATGAAATCGATTGCAGCCAATGGGAGAAGATTGTTGAGGTTCGATGAAATCGATTGGGAAAGAGTTAAGGATTTAAAGAAGAAGAAATCGATTGCAACCGGTGCCAACGAAATCGACTTGTGCCATGAAATGGTTTTCTGTACCAGGGAAGGGGTTGAAGATTTGAAGAAGACGGATATAGAGGAGAGATTTGTGAGGTTCGAATCGATGGGTGAAGATTGTTGAGGTTCTAATCAGTTGAAGAAGAAAAATTTACGTGGTTGAAAATAGAGAGAGAAAGGCTAAAAATTGAGAGAGAGAGAGAGAGAGAGAGAGAGAGAGAGAGAGAGAGAGAGAGAGAGAGAGGGAGGACCTAATTTTGGCGAGTCGTTTTTGGCTAGCCAAATATAGCTAGCAAGAAGATGATTTTGTAAAATAGCTATTGTTTTAGAGGACCCGTTGGAGTGAGTTAAATATAAGTAGGTTATCTATTTTAACCAACATGTCCCTTTTAGAGGACTTGTTGGAAATGCTCTTAGGAAGCTATAAATATGAAGGATATCTTACTTTGCTTTGAGGAAGTCTCGAGTCAGCTTATCAACTATGACAAATCAACAATTCTTTTCAGTGATAACCTAAATGAGTCAACTGTGAATGCCATTGGGAATATTCCGAGATTGAGAAGATCCAGCAACACAAAAATATATCAAGGAATGCCATCCGCGGTGGGTTGCTCTAAGATAGAAGCTTTCAACCATATCAAAGATAGAATTTGAAAAAGGATCCAAGCGTGGAAGGAAAACCTCCTCTTTAGCTAGAAAAGAGGTCATGATTAAGGCAGTGGCTCAAGCAATCCTCACGTTTGTCAAGTCTTTCTTTCAGCTATAGGACTCCTTGTGTGATGATATTTTCTCTTTTATCTGGAAGTACTAATGGGGAGACAAAGAGAACCAAAAAAAAAATTTATTGGGTTAGCTACATAAATATGTGTGCCCAAAAGAGGGAAGGGAGAGTGGGTTTCAGTGACTTCAAGCTTTTTAATAAAACTCTCTTAGCTAACTAAGTGTAGGGGATTTTCACTAATCCAACATCTTTAGCCTCAAAATTTCTAAAAGCAAAGCACTTCCGTCAATCATCCATCCTTAAGGCTCGAATTGGTTATAACCCATCTTTCTCCTAGAGAAGTATTTGGGAAGCAAGTAAGGTGTAAAAGTCCGAACTAAGGTGGCGTATTGGTCATGGCTACCAAACAAGGGTCTAACAAGACTCCTAGATCCCCAGCTCTTACCCTTTCAAACCTATAAGCTTATGCATTTGTGGAATGGAAGATCTAATGGTGGGGGGCGACTTGATTGATCATGATAAGGGCAAATGGAATAAAAAGCTCATCAAACAACTCTTTCTCCCGTTTGAGGCCGAAAGAATTTGCAACATCCCCTTAGGTCCTACAGTCGAGAAGAACAAATTAATATGAAATTTCTCAAAACTAGGGGTGTACTTGATCAAGTATGGGTATCTTATTGCAAAAGCAATGGCAACCTCGGAGGCATCTAGCTCAAACACATAGCTCATCAGCTCCTTCTAGTCAAAAGTATGGTGATTACATATCCCAAACAAAGTAATACTTTTTATATGGAAGGCATGCAAAGGAATACTCCCTACAAAATGCAATCTTTCTAGACGAAAGGTTGAAGTAATCAAAATCTACAACTTATGCAAGGAGGCCTCGAAACATATATACATTGCCTCAGAGATTGTGAATTTGCATATGGGGTTTGGAGCTCGTGTGATTTCAACGATTGTTTTTGCTAGAAGGAGAGATGTGGTACAATGGACCTTTGGACTTTGTTTATCAAAAAGCTAATAACAAAAATGAACTATTTTGTGTGGTGGCATGGACGATTTGGAAACATAGGAACAAGTTAGTTTTCAGTGGTTCTAAGAGGAAAGGAACTGCTATTGCAGACTTTGCAACAAGCTTCCTAATGGAGTTCTAATCTGCCTACCACTCAACAAAGCCTCCTCCTCCAATGTACCCGAGTTCCTAGCAACCTTCAAAACATGGGATGTTTAAGGTTAATTTTGATAGAGCTAAATTTAAGGATGGGATAGTAGGCATTGGGCTAGTAATCAAATACTCAAACAATAGCATCGTGGCTTAGCTGCGGACTACTGCTATGGGTTTCCTTGTTTTTGCCTGTGTTTTGCTGATAATGGGCAGGGACAGAAGAGGTGTCACCTTACCTCTTGGTTGGTTATCCACTTAGGCTATGTTTGTTTTGAAGGACTTAAGGTCAGGATTAGATTGACAATCCTTAGTAGAAGTTCTATCCCTTGTTTGGCTGTAAAAAGGAGAGGTGGACGAACAATCTTAAACGGATTGACAATCCCATAAATGAGGGATAACTCAATGCCATGGTGGGGGTGTGACACATTATCCAAAGATTGGAGGTCAAAGTCTGAGACCATGAAATAACCATTATACCCTTGAATATAAATATTATCAACTATTGATTCAATTTTTAAAAAATATTATTGGATTCTTAATTTTGACAATATTATCCTCGAATTATTACTTTGGAGTCCCAGGATACCAGAGGTCTAGAGGTCAGAAGGTCCCGGGGATCTAGAGGTTTAGAGCTCTTGGGTCACGGGGTCCCGATGATTTGGGGTCTTGGGGTTCTGAGGGGTACAAAGGTCTGAGATCCCAAGGTCTTGGCGATCTAAGATCCTGAGGATCCCGGAGGTCTCAGGGGTCTGAGACTATAGAGTCCCAAGGTCCTAGGGCTCTTAGGGTTTGTGTAACACCCTGCTCTTGCAAGGCACCAAACCTATACAAAGGGATGTGAACCCGTCGCAGACCAGCGGCCAAAGAGAAAGAAAAGTGATAAATATATTAAGAGATCAAACAAAAACCTCTAAGCAACCATAACACCTTAATGTCAAAAGAGATATACATTAGTCACTAGGGATTCACCATCCCAATGGCATATATTACTTCTAAAATATCAAAAAATTTCAGGGTCTTATACATGAAACTTTGTCAAAACTAAAAACTAAATAAAAGAAAATCGAACCAAAATGATTCCCAACACCAGAATCAAAACTACTTGACGATGCCCGTGGTGGACCAACTCTTAGCCGTTCCTGGTATCTGTAACCACAGATATTACAGGAGAGCGCACTTAGCATTCTCATGAACAGAAAAGACAGTTACTTAGTTAATGATAACTGAAAACTCTTTCTAAAAATAATTTATCACATTTTCCACGAAAATATAGAAATTGATACATTTTCTTGAACATGAAAATATCACAGATTATACAAATCCTTCTCAGTATTATAAACAAAAATATGTTCTTGGCTTAACCGCCACAAATTTAAAATGCATGACCATTTTTTCAAATCTAGAATCAAACCCCAACAATATCCAAGTAATCGTCAACCTCACGACCGAGAGTTTCAACAATACCGTAACCTCAATTCTCAAGGCACGGATAGCAACGTGATGGAATGAGTGCCACTCTCCACCAAGCACAAGTGATATGTGCTATAACTCGGGACTTAGCCCGTAAAGCCTTTAAGGTAAAACTCCCGCTCAACGAAAAACCTCCCATATAGGGATAACAACACCTATAATTGGGTAACCTCTCCTGACGGGATATAAAGGGCCAAAAACCCTTATAATTTGTCACTTTGGAGCAACCACACAACATTAACCACACTTTCATAGTAACATCATGCTAGCTCAGAATATCATGGATAGCACACTTGAATTAAAAACATCATGACTTTTGAAAATAACAGGTTCATGCGATTGTCAAACTAGTCATAGTTCAAAACATGCGTTTCAAAGTATTTTTAAGTATCATTTACATAAACTCAAGCTCAAGATAAGGGCTAAGCACTCTCACCTTGTATTATATGCGTATGAACCGAGCCTCTCCTGGCAAGCTGAGCAGGACCCTCAAGTTCTATAACCTCCGTGCTTAACAAGCAAAACACGACTCGATGTGAAACTAAAACGATTCTAACCGTTGAATGCTTTTTTGATTTTTAGAACCATTGTTACTTTCTTTTTAGGTTTAGGGGGTACTACGCACTTTTCCAATCATTCACTTGTTTAGAGATTTAACTTAACCATTTATTACTTTCTTTCAATTATTAAATTTCAAGGTATTGCAACATTTTGAGATATTTAGACTTGAAGTTTGATTATGATTTTTGGTGATGATTTAAATTAAAATATTCTTTATAACTTTTATATTTTATACCAAGGCAAAAACCTAAGGCAACTAGGTTAAAAACTTGAGGGAATCAAAAATGGTTCAGCACTTGCACAGAAAATTTGCCAGAAAAGTGTCTCTGTTGGTTTCCCTTTTGGGGTATCAAAACAACTCAAAGTGCGCCCATTTTTGGATATGTTCTATTTTAACATGTGTCCTACAAGTTTTATGTTTAGTGTTAAAGGTAGTTATTTGGAACAAATTAGAGTGTTTTGCCATTTTATAAAATAGGTTCTGTCAGCCACCAAAACTCAGTAGAGCAAGATTTAGACACAGAGTTTGAAACGGTTTAGAGAGACTTTCCCAAAGCATCTAGGTCTGATTTTTTGACATCAAGTATTTCAACATATTATCTACAATGTTCATGTAGACCACTTTTGGAGTAGATCGCTAAAAATAGAGGTTTTGGGCTACACAAAAATATGTGACAGAGGTGTCCTTTGAGAGATAAAACACAATAGAGAGTTTCAAATGAGTTTTGACCCATCGAAACTCAATATATTGAGTTCTGTTTTGGTGGGTAACTAGATATACACGTTATCTACAAGCTTTATATTTTTGCCAAAGCTCGGATCTCATTTTAAATTAGGAGTTTTAGGTCTGTCTTGTTGACTGGTCTGAAACCAACACACTTTGGTAAAATTATAATATCTCGAGTTTCACTCACTCAAATGCGTTCAAACTAATTTTAGATAAAGGATAACACAAAAACCTAGGTCTGAACATAAAGAACACGCTTATAGAAAGTTTCTACATTTAGTTATGATATTCCAAAGATCGGGGTATAAAGCTCAAATTGCCTAAAACTCATGCCTATTTTGGTTCTAACCTCTTAGTGTCGTGTGTATAAACTTTTGACTCATCTTCTTTGTATACATGTGTTTTACTTCAATATATCAATGCTCCAGAGCTTATAAAAGTCATGAAACCCATAGAAAAACCCACACCAACTCACAACGTCAACATTCATACCGAACATTCCCAAAAATCTAACCATGACGCTTTTATTTTTGAGTTTTCGGTTCTTGATCTTAAGTTTGTATTTGAAAATAATGAAAGAGGTATTTGATATATATAAAATCAGAAGTATTAGAGCCTTAATTACCTTGTTTAGAAGTTGTTTCTTGGTGATAAAAAACCTTAGACTTAACTTTCAAGCTCTATAGATCCTCCTCATTCTTCTTTCTTTTTCTTTCTTCTCCTCTCTCTCTCTCTCTCTCTCTCTCTCTGGATGCATGAAATGATGAAGAAAAAGGGTGGACTGGGTCTCTTTTTATAGCCAAAAGTCAAATAAAAAGTTTCTTAGGAAGTTTTCTTAACCATGAGTTAACTAATCTTAGTTACTTTAAAATTAACTTGAGTTTATGAAACTTACCCACTAAATTTTGGCACATTCTCCTAGGTTAGCCACTTGAGTGTGTGTGTGTGTGTATATATATATATATATATATATATATATCAAAATAATTTTTTTTATTTAATTGTAGGAAAAAATTTGAGTATTTTCACATTAGCTCGTTTCTTTACTTTTTTAGCGTAACTCTTGTCTTAAATGACTTTGGCTTATAAGTTTGACATTTTATCCTCAATATTAGGGTTTCAATATATGCTTGTGTAGTTCCCACTCTATCCCGAGTATCGGGCTCAAAAAGGTTAAATGGTCAGATCGGTTTTTCTTACCGAACTTAGGTTTGAGATTTCATTTCTTTTGAGATGTTCTTTCTTTTCTATTCGTATCTTGAGTTCGGGTTGTTACAGTCTGGGCACCCAGAGAGGTCCGGGGTCTTGGGGGTCCTAGGGTCCACGATCCCGGGGTCTAGGGGCCCTGGAGATCCGAGGTCCTAATGGTCTTGAGGATCCCGGGGGTCAAAGACTTTGGAGTCCCGGGGTCCTAGGGTTCTGGGTTTCGGGCTCATGGGGTCCTTGGGGTCCAAGCTCCCAGGGTCTAGGGGTTTTGGGTCTCGGAGGTCTAGGGTGCAAGGGGTTCAGGGGTCCCAAAGGTTTGGGTTCCTAGGGTCTTGGGGTCCTAGGGATCCCAAAGCCTGGTGGTCCCAAGGTCCGGGGGTCCTGGGGTTTTAGGGATCCGAGAGTCCAAGGGTCCTAGGTTCTCGGGATCCTGGGGGTCTTAGGGTCCCGAGGGTCCTAGGGGTTCTGAGGTTCTAGGTTCCTGGTTCCAAAGGGTTCTGAGTTTCAAGGGGTCCGATGATCCCGAGGTCCCGGGGTCCCAAGGGTCCAAGGTCCTAGGGTACCGGGGACTATGAGGTCCTGGGGTCTAGGGGTTCATGCATTTGGGATTTTGGGGGTCCGGGCGTCCGCGGGTCTTAGGGTCTCAGGGTCCCCGTGGTTTGGGGTCTTGGGTTCCCGGCGGTTCGGGGGTCCCGGGGGTTTGGGATTTCTGGAGATTTAGGGGTCCCAAGGATCCCGAGAGTTCGGCATTGCGGAGTCTCAGGGTATAAAGGTCTAGAGCTTTAGAGCTCTTAAGTCTTGAGGTCCTAGAGGTCTGGAGTCTGGGGGTCCTAGGGGTCCCAAGAATCCAAGGTCCCGAGGGTCTTAGGGATCAGAACAGCATGTTTAACCTGAAAAAAAATATTTTTATGCGCTGGCATGTTTGGCCTTTATTTTGGCTAGTTGGGATTTAGTTAAGTTAAACTCTCATGATTATTTTCAATAGCAAGAATTTTGATTAAGATTGGACATTATTGTCATTTACGTATAAGATTTGCTTTTTAATTTTTCATGTCTCATGAAATAACCAAACATGAGAAAAGATAAAAAGAGGGAATAACAATGTATTGAATACATTATCTTAGAATTATTAGTGAGGGGATACTAAATATCCCCTAATCATTTCCTTCAAAACAAACATGATCTTATTGTTTTGGTTCTTTATAGAGCAAAAATAAAAAATATAATAAAATAAAAATATAAGTTGTTTGATAATTAAGGTTTTTAGGCTTTAAAAATTTTATATCAAAATAACAATATTTTCCTTCATTAATATGTACTATAAAAGACTCGGCATCTCTCCAGTCCTTAGGGGGTGTTTGATAAAACTACTACTAGCAATTTTTAACTTTTTGCTACTAATTCTCGTTATAAACTATACGTTTTTTCAAACATTCACAACTTATACTATATGTTATAATTACTTTTTTTTCTATTTCAGTTACAAGTTATAATTTTTATCAAATACTCACAACTTCTGTTATAAGTTATAATCTATAAATTACAAGTTTCAGCAATGTTGAACACCACCTTAATTAAACTGGACTGGCCTAGTTTAGCTAATTTTGGTTTCAAAATGGGCTCACTTCGACGATCCAAGCTATTCGTTTTATTGTCTCAATCTGTAAATTATCTATGCAAAAAATTAAATTTATCAAATATCGTTAAATATTCGAACAAATCACATTTATGTTAAAATTAACAAATATCATTAAATTAACGGCGTTTGTATTTAACCATTTATTTTTTAACACAAATGTGTTATGTTTAGAAATTTAACAATATTCAATTAATTTGAGTTTTAGTTTAAAAGATTTATACACTAAAAATAATAAATAAACAACTTAATTTCATCAAAATTGGTCTATTTAGGTCTAAAATTAGCCAACATGACCTCTCCAATCCATTTAAGGACCGGAGAGAACTCTCTTCTTATTATAAATATATGACTTGAGATACGTAGCAAGTTTACTAATCACAACCTAAATGTTAACTAACCTTCATTTGGGACAAATTATTTTATGCGATTTTTTTTATCTTTAGTAAAAAAATTTCAATATGATATAAATGAGTATATTTTTTAGATTTCTCTCTTTATGAAAAATAAAAAATGTAAAACAATTAGGCACAAAATTGAAAAAAATTCACAAAAAAGACAATTGAAAGCCCTTAAGTGTCATTTGTTTCAAAAACAATATGGTAGAGGAGAATACTTTTTAAATTCATTATGTTACGAGTAATTGATAAAAAAACAAAACATTTAAACCAACAATTAAGAAAATTAAAAAAAATTACTTAATTACTAAAAGCTATTCCAAACAACACAAGCAAGTCTTTTATTGATACATACATTTTGATCCACTCACAGAGCTGTGTTGACTGTAGATCCATGAGTGCTTTTCAGAACAAAGCATTGATGATGACTTTTCATACAGGTTTACATTTTTTTAATCACAAGGCTATAACTTTCCCCCCTAACTTATAGAGAGAAAATAGAAAAAAGAGAGAGAGAGAGAGAGAGAGAGAGAGAGAGAGAGAGAGAGAGAGAAAATAAAGATCAAGTAATGCTGCTTATTGCACTAAATTTGTTGCAGTTAGCAATACTTATTTAAAGTGATAATAATCCCATGTAATAAGGTGCATGGCATTTAGCTAGACATCCCTCTCCCCTTCATGACATGCCTTCTTAGACCAGGAATGTGGACATTTGAGATGTAATCTTTCCAGTCTATGTTCTCCACATCAAATCCAAACTCTTCCCTTTCTTCTTCAGACAAACATTCTATCAATCTCTTGGTGTTGCTGTTATCAAACCTGCACACACACTGATAGTGTCAACCTATGTTTTGGTCTGTCCCTATTTGGTTGCAGTTTTTATTTTAATTTTTTTAAAAAATATTCTCCAAAAATAGATATAAACGCGTTTGTTAGCAATTGTTAAAAAACTGTTTCCAAAAAATTGAGTTGAAAAATGACTTAAAAACTGAAAATTTGAAAAAATTTAAAAGTGTTTTCCTAACTTTATCAAATAAGAACACAAATTAGAGAATGATCGGATAAAAGTGAAATTACTCTCCAAAGTATAAATACTAAAAAGTGAGGAGGGGCACGTGCCCCCTTGACCTTTATTGCATCTAGTGAGGAGGAGTACGTCCTCCTAGACCTTCATTGCATCGGACACTTGCGTAATTTTTGTTTTCTAAGATTTTTTTAGAGTATTGGCATATTTTTTCAAGAAAAATTGGCATGAAGTTGTTTAGAGATTGAACGTAAAGAATAGCCCAGAAATGCCAGAGATCATCATATCTTACCTCCCACCGTAAAAAGTGTAGGGTTGATATATACTAGCCAAGTGCTTTGCTTGCTCCATTGATTTCCTGCAAATATTCTCAAATTTTTGGGACAGTTTCCCATTTGGAGGGGATGCCATAGCAGCCACCCACCCGCTCCTTCGCCGCGCCACCTCTCCCGAGAGGTGGGAGGAGAAGTCTTCCAGGGAGCTGAAGAGCTTCATAGCCGGCACCTCGATCGGCCGTCCATTCGAGTCGGCGAACGGAGCCGACTTGAAGTGGTGGGAGATCAAGGAGGCAAGGTCTTGAATAACCAATGGGTTCACAACTGACGAGGCAATCTGGTACACATTGCTCCCTGCTTTCCCAGCTGCTCCATGCTTTGCTATTGCTGCCAAAGTTGCATTGGCAACCATATCTGCTGGGACCTGTGACTAATCATGTTTAGAAAAGGAGCAACTTTTTCAATGGATTTTTAGGTTGTGTTTGTCAAGGAACTGATAATAAGGCTACTCGGTACCGTTAAGTGGCAATTTTGTTCGGCCATATCGCAATTTGGTTTGGTCATGAGGTAAGTGTGTATGGCCTCTTTGCTCAATATGTTCATTACTAAAGCATATACAATGCTTAGATATTATTGTTTGGCTAAAATGGGCAAACAACCTTTGGACTTACCAACTTGAGTAGACGTGCATTAAATGTGATTTAAGGACAATATGTCCAGCATAGCATTGAAGGAAATGATTACTCCTCTGCCAATTAATTAGAGTAGAAAGAAAATTTTAAGAATCGGGGGTATGGAGATGGAAGTTCAAATTAATGCAGTTAATGCACATCAAGCAAAGTCCAAAATTTATAAATAGGACCAATGAGCTCAAGGAAGAGGATATACTATCTCGACTTGTTCAAACTCTCTCTTTGTATACTTGATCAGGTCTTGCATAACACTAATTACTTACTTTATTATCATATTATTATGAGCGCTTCGATCGGGCAACACTGACAATATTTTTTTTCTCCGAGGAGTCACTTTTTTTATTCAAATTCTCTATTCTAATTTGATAAGTAAATTTTTTACCACACTCTATTAGTTGATTAGATAGATGACATGACAAATTACGTAAATCCATCATAGGTAGGGCAATACACCAAAAGATCCTATAAAAAAGCCTAAATAAAGAGAGATCAAGGTAATAGGACATCAATAATTGAGTGATCGAATCATATTTGTTTATAAATTAATAAATAACAAATATAATTTGGAGGGTTAATGGATAGACAAATGTATTCAGATTATAAAAATAGGTCCCTAACCATTGGAAACTGGCTAGGTCATAGCTCTCAGCTTGAAACAAATTGCGGAAGAAAAACTACTTTTTAGTATTTGAAAGAAATTGACCGGTTAGGAAAGGTATCGGAATCTTTGTTAGAATTTTTACAGAATTAAATAATTTATTTCAAAATACAAATTTTGAAATATGTTTTTAATACACATAATTCTAATCCATTGGGTCATTAAAAATAATAAATGGTATCAATTAAATATATTTTATTCAATATTAATCTAAAATTAATCTTACCGTTTAATGTTTTTGAAGGTCAGGATCCGTTTCTTTTTGCCATTCATTGGCTTTCATTGCAATTTTAAATAGATAATTTTTAAGAGTAATAATGATATATTTAATTCTTTTCAATTGCTACTTTTTTTATATATAAATCTATGTTGTCAAGTAGAATAAGCTTAACAGTTCTTCAACATATGTAGTGTATTTTTTGGAGTCGAACTCGAGAGAAAATATACGATAATTTTATATTGATTTTGGCTTAATTTTGAGACAATTAATAGAGCTGTTTTTGATACTTTCACATTTGTAAGTATACGCCTGTTGAGGAGTGATAGTTGAATTCTAAAGAGTAAAACGTCATAACCTGATTGCACCGAGTTATGTATTTTGATGGATGAAAAACTACTTTTAAGAATAGTGAGATATTTCACGCTTTTGTTGATAAATCTTCTATCATTGATGTATTTATTTTAGCAAAATTATTTATCTTTAATATATATTTGAATTGAATTATTTTAATTTATATTAAAAGAATAAAATTCATCCCCTCAAATTTTTTTCAACAATCTTAAGGCCTCATTCGCAATTAGTTTAAGCAATATTTTTTTATAATTTCAGTTAAAATGTTAAATTGAATTGAAAATAAGTTGTTTGGTAAATTGACTTTTAAGTTAACATTATGAAATTGATTGATTAGATAAAACATTATTTTTTAAACTAACTTCTTGATTAGTTTCTCTGTATTAAAAGCTTAATGCTTTGAAAATAAGAAGAAGATGATATATACTACTTACAACATCGAGGACCCCATTTGGGTCTGCCGGAAATCCCGTGAGCTGCCCTTTCCCATAGTACAGAACGATTGGATCCATCATCCTGAAGAGAAAGAGAGAGAGAGAGAGAGAGAGAGAGAGAGAGAGAGTAAGTAAACAAGTGTCAGCATTTGGTTTAGGCTAAACTTTTCCTATTTGGCTTATTTTCATTTTTTTTTTTTGTGATTTTTTTTTAATCTTTTTGATCATTTTGTTTAATTTTTCTAATTCCACTCGAGAACAGTAACCGGAAAAAGTAAGTTTTTTACCAAAGAATGAAAAAACTTTACTAAAAATGAAAATAATAATAATAATAATAAATTCTGGCTTATCCTAGGTTTGGGATCACTAAAAAAGCTTACCTTTTTATTTTTCCTAAGAAAAAAGGTTTATACTATTTCCACACACATTAATTTTTTATTTTTTAACAAAATAACTATAATACAATCAATAAAAAAACTCAACCATATCCCAACAATAAAAAAAATTATACCAATATCTCAAGCACTATAATTTTAAAACAAAAAGTATGGGCAAATTAAATATTTTAACAGAAAACAAAAAAAAATAAAAATAAAAATAAAAACTACTCTAAACAAATTATCTAAAACACTCTTAAACTTTTTTTCTTTTCATTTTTGTCCCCCAACAAATCTAAACGTCTTAACAATTAAGCTTTTTTGACATTTCAAATAAAAACTTAATTTGCCTTATTTTTATCTATTTTTTGATTGTTTTTAGTTTTTTTTTTTTGTCAAAAATTTTTCGCTTTTACAATTTTTCTCGACGAGAAGATTTCAAAAAGTAAATAAAAACAAAAATATAAAATAAAAATCACTAAAAATTAAAATAAAACAAAATTTAAAAAGTCAATAAACAAGGTGTTTAATGAGACATACCTATTTCCTTCCATCCATCCAGGAAAAGGTTCTCTGCATGTGCTTTCAATAACACTTGGTCTAACTATCACTATTGGAATTTCTCCTCTCATGCTATCAATCAACATCTCTCCCATTGCCTTTGTGAACACATATGTATCTTGCCACCCATGCACCTTTGCCCTGATTCAATACATTAAAGTTTGTTAGTATTATGTGAAAATCTCGAGATACAAATTCTTTTTTTTTGAAATATATTTAATAATTTTCAATATATTAGAACACGAGAATGAATATATTGTCCCTTGCGAATAAGACAATAGGGTAAATAAAATCTTTGGCCACTCAAGATCCCTTCATACCTTATTTTGTACATCTGAGATTGGTCCATAACAATGATCCAATTATTTTTTTTTAAGGTCTCTTATAAAAGATCATTTATGCAAAAAAAAATAAACTTTATTGAATATCGATAGGAACATAGACAAATCACATTTTGTTTTATTTTGCAAAATGGCTGTATTCTTTAAAAATTATATTCAAAAAAGAATTTTGAAAAGAATTTTTATAATATTGTAAGATAAAAAAATGCATTTAGTTGTCACAGAATTATTTTTCAGTGCATTAAGTCATGCGACAGAGAGAGAAAAGCAAAAACATTTTTAAATCGTTTTCAAAATTTTCAGTTTTTATATCCCTTTTCAACTCAATTTTCTAAAAATAGTTTTTTGAAAATTACTAACAAACGCGTTTATAACTATTTTTAGATAATTTTATTGGAAAAAATAAAAATAAAAATTGCGACCAAACAGGGCCAATCTTTTCATTTTGTAAATCAAAATACAATTTGTTCATATATCTTTCGATGTCCAATTAAGCTTAATAATTGTATAGATGACTAATATGTGATGTCTATTAGATGAACGGTTCAAATTATCATTGTGAACTCATTTTAAATTCAAAAAATCGAGATTTGATAGGTATTGAAGGCTGAGTGGTCATGGGATAAATTTTACCCTAAAGTTACTAAAAGGTGTGATAAAGGGCTAAAAAATGATTACTGAAAAAAAAAGAAAAGAGAGAGAGAGAGAGAGAGAGAGAGAGAGAGAGAACCATCACCTCTCCAATCCCAATTCTTTCATTTTTTGAGCCACCTCATTGCCATCAAGAGTTTTCTTGGAATTCAAAACCAACTTCAATTCATCCTCAACCCTCAGGGTAGGGAGGGGTGTTTTGGGGGTTTCAAAGATGAGATTTTCCCTTGCTATGCTATCTCCTATGCAGAAAGGCTTTTCCATGACTCTTCCTTGCCTTTGTCCATTAACATAAGCTGCAGATCAATTCAATTAATGAAGCAATCTTCTTAAATGTTGAAGCTTTTACTTCTTCCCAACCTTTGTTACAAAGAAGAAGTAGCAAAAACTTACATGTTTCTATGTTATTAGAGCATTTCCAAAGACGCTCTATACAAGGCCGGTTAGCTAAAATAGCTAGTTAGTAAAAAAAATTATAATATTTTAACAGACTCTTCATTCCACTAATTATTTTACATTTTATAATTTTAACTACCTAAATTTAGCTGGACATTGAAGGTTAATCAAATTCTTCTGATGAATAAAAATATGCTATCTCATTAGCCACATCACCAACCATGTGTCGATATATATTTTTGTGTATTTTATCAAACTAAAATATAGTAGTGTCAGAGCATATGCATAAAAAAATGATTAACTTACATAAAAGTTATATATTTTTTATTTGTTTTAGCTAGTTAGAATAATATTAGAATTGAAGATGCTCTTACTTGTATTTCAAAGAAATGGGCCTAATCTACGCACACAAAAAAAAAGAAAGAACAAGAAAAAACAAACCACATAATTTTATACACTCCACTTAAGAAAATTTCGGGCTAAAAAGGTGTTTATGGTGAGTTATGGGCTCAAAATAACATTTATTGTGTTAATTTTAAACTCTACCAACGGTTGAGGATTTGAGTGTTCTTAAAAGAGAACGAAATTCTCGTGTCTCAACCTGATTTGAAGTTATCTAATTTTAACAATTTGTTATACTTGAACATATTGTTTATGGTATTGTTTCCAAACAACTAGTTTGCTTAGTCTTCAACATTCTTTGTTCACTAGATGCATTAGTCATCTTGAAAGCAAATGTAACAACTTGTTTCATTGTTTTAAAAATTGGAATTTTTCTCCTTTATGTAATAGTTTTGGTACTTTCCATCCTTGTTACAGTCAATTTAATCCTATGACAAAAATCACATTTGGAATGCCTATTACAATTGCCATAAACATCGTAATGGCCGTAACGGTATTGTTACGACGATTATGGTAACTTTTCGATATGTGAATCGACTGAAATTAGTTTTTAGAATAATTTCTTTCACTTTTTTCACCAAATAAGTATTCGTAACAGTAAAAAAATCTCATACTTAATTGGGCGAAACTTAATTTATATACATACCAGTAGACACGTGCAGGAAGAGCTTAAGTTTTTGACACTTCTTTGCAAAACTCATAAGCCGACTAGGCCCTCCAGTGTTTATCTCCAATGCAACATCGTATCTGCAATTTCACAAAAAGCCGATTTCTTAATAATTTCTATCAGCATTGTTACATATACCTCACATTTTACTCTTTGTTCACTTAAATTATGGGTCCCATTCTTTCACTCGATGAAATAGGACCCACAATTTATGCAAGTAAAAAGTAAAGCGTAAAGCATCTGCAATTTTATTTAGCTTGTGTTTGATCTAACTTTTTTTTGTAAGTTTTTTTAGTTTTTTGACTTTTTTTTTGTAAAATAATACATGTAAAAAGATGTGAAAAAAATCAATTAATTACCGTAAGAGACTAAATAATGAGCTTTTTAATAAGCTTTTAAGCAAAATACCTTTTTAAAAAAAATTAGGCCAAACAGAGACTTAATTTCTATACATACTAAAGAACAATGACTTATATTAATTAGAAGATTCAAATATGTAAAATTCCAGTTTTAACCTTTCGTCGAAAGTGGTATTAGCTGCAGAATTTACAATGACATCGACCTCTTTTGCAATCGCATCAACTGTATATTCTTCTAAGCCGAGATTTGATTCACAAACATTTCCCACCACAGGCACCAGCTTGCTCAACATGAAAGCTTCATAGGATTTCCCATGGCTCTGACGGAGACACTTGAAAAGTTCGGCTTCTATGATCTAATCCATATATATTATATATATATTATTTGGAAAAAAATACAGTCAACATATATAAAATCAAAATAGCATATTCTTAAAAAAAATCTTTAAATTATTGATGTCGGCGGCTAAACAATTCAATTTCGATTAACAATATGTCGCGCGTTAAGTTAAGTGCGCAGTTAGAAAAAGATCTAGCTTCTCTTCAGTTTATTTGGGGTTTGAACCAGTTTAGTCGGGTTCTTTGTCGGTCCAAAATGAGCCTATTTCGATGATTCGTATCGTTTATTTTATTATTACTAGTGTGGAGATCATTCATGCAAGAAATCGAACAAATACCTTAACAAGTCACATTTGTGTTAAAAAAAAATAAATTATAACTTCTATTCATTGTTTATTTTTGAACATAAATATCATTTGATAAGTCACTTAACCATATTTAATCAACTTAGTTTTTTATATAATCGGTCTATATATTGCACAATATGATAAACATCTCAAATCATCAAAATAAATTTATTTTAATTTAGACCCAATATCTCCAATAATGGACTAAAAAAAAGGCTTTTCCTTTTAAAAAAAAAATAGAGTAAATTAGTTAACGTGAAAAAATGAAGGTTTAGTTTTCATTGTCGCGTCAATTAATTTAGGTCAAGTTTTAATAGCGTTTAACGTTAGAACGTTAATCGATCAAAATAAAAATATTTAAATACTCAATTAATAAAATTAGAAGTTTAGTTGCGAAGTGAACAATTAGTCAATAATTCAATATATTTTTTTTATAATTATTCAAAAAAAAAAGAAAAAAGAAGAAGATGTTTACTCATGAAACAAAACATCATAAGATCCCTCAGGAAAATGATAAATATATACTTGAGATTTAGAATAATGGAATCATATGAAGAAAGCTTACTTCATTTTTCAATCTTTGAATTGCAGCTTCCTTGCCTTTTGCTTTGATCAAGAGAAAGATTTTACCCACATCAGGAACTGTCCTCAGTATCTTCTCAATAAGAACTGAAAATTTGTAACCAAAATGTTGAAGGGGAACCCAAAAAAATTCAAAAATAAAAAAGAGTTAATTATGACATCATCATAACAAGAACCAGAAACTTAAAATTCCTTTTCTGTTTTTACTTTTTTAATGTTACATAATAAATAGTTTTGATCATAAAAATATATAAACAAAGACTGAAATAATAAATTGATTACATCCGAAATAAAAAATACTAAAAGCATTCTTAATGTTAAAAATAGTGAGAATATTCTCAGTGTCAACAAGTGTAAAAATATTCTCAGTGGTTCAGTTTATCAGATTTCGTCGTTTGTTTACAAAGCAATTCTCTTGTTTAGTTTTTGTTAACTTAGTTTTGTGTTTGTGTGGACAATTATTAGACCAAACGATCCAGAATCATCTTTATGAAAGTATCAAGTGAATGCTCTTCGGGAATTATCAAAGTGCATATGTGTGTGTGCCCGTCCCTGTTTTTGTTTTGATTTCTTTTAGGCTGTAAATCAATTCTTATTTTTCTCTACAAATATTCGAATCATTATGTGTTGATTCAGTTTTTTTTTATTATTTATTTATCATACTACTATTCACATGAAAATCTCAATCTAAAATTACCTCACTTAAAAAAGTTCACTAAAGATAAAAAAATTCTTATAAAAATTTTAAAGTGACTATTTTCTAAAATAAGTAACAAAATTTAAAAAAAATGAGAAATTTTTTCATATTTTGTATTAATCTTTTAATTTTTAACAATATAAAAAAATTTAATAAAAATAATAATAAAAAAACTCAAAAACAAAAAGTCTAACCGTTCTCAAAAGTTTTGGTAAAAATTTTCGATAAAAGCTTTCGGTAAGGCTAACATCTCTCCTATTTAAACGACGGTGAAACAAAAATAGAAATTTATTCTAAATATATTGCAAAAAACAATGCTTATAAAATATAATTTTTTAAATATATCAAAAAAAGTATTACATTTTATTTGAAAAAGTTACTATTAGTAATTTTTAACTTTTTGTTACTAATTTTAACTATAAATTACAATGATTACCGAGCACTAACAATTTCTGTTATAAGTTATAACTATTTTTTTTTATTTTAACTATAAGTTATAATTTTTACCAATCACTCACAACTTCTACTATAAGTTACTAGTTTCAGTAATTCTAAAATAAGTTATATTAATAAGTGTATTTAAGTTTAATTTTATATTAATGTAAAATTATAAAAAAGTTTAGCGTGTATTCCATCGTAGATAAATTCCGTGACAAAATAGAACACAAGCACGGTTTTGATAAAAGACCCAATGATTTGGTTATTATATTTAAAAAATTTATATTTTATGAGTATTTTTTTGCGTTATATTTGGAATATATTTCTATTTTTGTCTCGTCATTATTTAAATAGAGTTTAATCTATTTTTTAATATATTACTTCTATTTATATGCATGTGCATTAGAAGTAGGTATATAAATAAACCTAAATAACATTACTCTTAATAGTCATATATATATAATACTTAGTTTTCTATTATACTATGGGCCATTATACTGTATGTACCTAATTTAATGGTTGAATACTATATAATAATTAAAATTTTTAATATAGTTGGGCCACAAGGATCCAATATTGCTCCGCACGGTGCCCAATTAATCACTTTAAGAAAAATTAATTTAAAATTTATACTTGTACTTTAGCCCGTGCTATACATGAAAGAAAATAAATATATTTTAATAATATAGTAAAATTTAAATTTTAATTGAGTTATTTAAAAGTAAGATTATATAGTTTATACATGTGAAGAAAATATTGAATTAAAGTTATTTTCATTTTTATTTTGATAAAAATACTCAAAAAATTATATAATTTGTATATAACCGCATCGATTAAGAAATTATAGAATAATTTTAGTTTTATATTAATTTCACAACTTATTTTTTTAGATGAACATAATACAATACTTGTATGCAATTCAAATTATTCATTTCTAAATTTATTTATACAAATTTTAATGTATATAAACTATTAATATGATTATTATGTCATAAAATTCATAAAAAAATAAGTATAATTTTACATATTTTAATAATTTTTTACAACTAAACTTCTAAAAATCACTTTTTTAAAATTATTTTGTATGATTAACTATATTAAAATTTACTTTCCTTGGTTCCATTTTTAGTTTTTTTATATTATTAAATTAATTCTTGTGATGGTTAATACATTAAAAATTTACATAATTTAATCCTAAATAAGATATTTTCACTAACTAATTTCATTCATACATAAAGAAATTCTCATAATTTTAATATTAAATCGATTAATATTGCTAAAAATTTTAATTTATAAGTTATATATTGTAAATCTAGGGTGTATATTGTGGTAAAATTAAAAAATAAATTAAAATAAGTCACTAAATAAATAAATTTTCACTAATCATTAAAATTTTATGATAACCATATTGAGAAAATTAAAATTTGATAATTAAATATATTAATTTATCTAGATAAAGATTAAATAGGTTAATATAGTCACAAATAAAAAATATAAATATAAGACGATTCACAAATTTTAAATATATTTAAAATTATTATAATTTAATAGTATTTGATAGTTAATATTTAAATTTAACTTTGAAAAAATAGTAGAAAATAGATGTAATTAAATTTTTTGTGATTTATATATAATTTTATTTCCATCAATGATTTTAATTAAAATAAATTTTTTTATAAAATAGTAGCAAATAAATAAACTTAGACTTTCTATAATTTAAATTTGATTTTTTTTATATATATAGTTCTAATTAAAGTTACATATTAAATATTTCAATGATATTGCGGTATTGATTAGAAAATTAATAATTAATGTAAGAATTAATAATTTGTTAACATGTATATTTTTATATTTAATAAATTTAAAAATCTAAAAAAATGGATTAAGAATTTAAATTTTAAATAACTAACAACATTTTGCTATAATATATATAGTATAGATTACTAAATAATGTATTTTCAATCTAAATAATTTTTTCGACGATATATATATATATATATATATATAAACATTAATTTTTAAACAAGTTGCGAATGAGGAAGAAAGGTTGTTAAGTCAATGTACCCTTTGCCAAGAACCCAGTTGCACCAGTGATGAAAAAACTCTTCCCTCTAAGAAACTTGACAATGCCAATTCCCTCATCCACCTCCACCAGCGCCGCCGCCGGTCCGCCGTAAGGCACCAAGTCCTTCACTTCAATCTCCTGCTGGCTTTTCCCGTTCGTCGATAACACCAGGCTTCCGGCCTCCAACAAAGCGCCGCCGTTGCCGCCATGGCCATTGCTCACCACCGGCGCCGATGATCTCTCCGTCAAAACAGAAGGTAACCCGCCGTATCTTTTCCCGTTTCCGGCGCCACCGCCGCCGCCACCCCCGCTTTGGCAATGCACCGCTACCGTACTCTTCTTCTTCCTTCTCAACAACCACAAATCATCCTTATCGGAAAACCGTAGGGATTTCTTGTGTGCTACTACTGAGAAGGAAGTTAGAGAGAGAACCCCCATCACTTTCCAAGAGAATTGAAAAGAATAGAAAGAGGGAGAGAGAAAAAAATGAGAGAGAGAGAGAGAGAGACCAAACTAATGTTTGGAAGGTGAGAAAATGGTTGGACTAAGAACTTAACTAATCACTTCCTGCACCAAATTAAATAAAAGAGAAGCAAGTAAACAAACAAAGTTCTATAAAATATAGGTTTGGTTTAGATTTAGATTTAGATTCAGAGAGAGAGAGAGAGAGAGAGAGAGAGAAGAAGAAGAAGAAGAAGAAGAAGAAGAATGAGAAAAGAAAGAGGGGAAGGTTGAGGTTTTAAGGAGGAAAGGAGATGAGAGTTGGGAGAAGGGCTCTCTTTTTGCCACCACCTTCAGGCTTGCTCTAACAACGGCTAGATCGGCTGAAATATATAGAGAAAAAAGGGTGTGGGCAGGACAAGAACAAGCCCTCTGTATTTTTATAAATTAAAAATAAAGCAAAAATATATATATTTTTAAAAATAATGAAATGAATTTTAAAAGATATACATAATCATTATAATGCATTTGCTTCATTCATTATAATTTCAAAACTTTTAAAAATTATAACTTAATTAAAGAAGTACAAAAAGCTAATTAATATTGACTTTTTGCTTATCTCTCTTGCCAGTCTGTTTTTAAAATTTTAAAATACAAGATAAATGATAATTTCATTTAGACATGCCAATCTGTATTGTATATTTTTATTTAAATTTCAAGCTTACTTCAATAAGAGTATTTCACAAGTTTTAGAAATACAACAATGTTATGCGCCTAGAAATAATATCTAGAAAACTACTTAAAATTTAAAGTGTGTGGTTAAGATTTACTTGAAGTGTATTCTACATCCGATTATATATGTATCTATACCCTACAAATCACTTTAAGATAAAATTCTCGGTATTTTTTCTAAATACATAGACTTTTACTTAAAAATATCCATTTAACGATTAGAATATGATAGTGATCTAAATTTAAAATATTTTACCATGAAATTTTAATAATCAAGCGACATTTTTTAAAATTAACTGTTAAAAAATACAACATAAAGATCAAACCGTATAAATGATGGGTTCAAACCCAACTACTGCACTAAATGCAGCAAAGGACAAAAAGAGACAAGTTGGCAAACAGCAGCAAATAGAAATCAAGAAGCAGATCAGCTTCGTTATCACGCGCAATCTACTAGTGCTGCTTGCACTGAAGTCAAAATTTGCTGTACTTATAAATCTGTGTATTTAATGTGTTGTCTCATCTTCTCTCCCATAAAATGGTGTATGTTGTGTTGTATAGAAACAGAGAGAAGAATAGAAATCAATGAAATATGTGAATGTGAAGGCAGAGAGAGTTTGAGTGAGTTTAAGTGAGATACTGTATCTCCTCCTCCTCCTCATCTATTCTCATAATATAGTGAAACTCTCTCTCCAGTGGACGTAGGCCACAATGGCCGAACCATGTAAACTCTGGTGTCGTTATTTTTGTGCATGCTTGTTTCAATTTCTCGCACGACAACCCAACAAAATGGTATCAAAGCCTCGTTGGAGTTTTTTAAAGCCGACTGTTCAAATATGTCCAGAAATTAAGTTGCTCAAAATCAATTTTTCGGTATACTGCCGCCTCCTTCGTGCTCCATTTTCGACGCTGTTTTTTTTTTTAAATAACTCTCAAAAAATATTATTTTTTTTCAAAAAATAAGACCGAAAATAGCCCAAAAAATGGCCATTGAAAAGCCCCAAAACAGCCTGCGATGCTGCCCAGCACCACCGCTGCCTTGTGTGGCTTTAGGATTTGGGGGTTAAAAATGAGGTAAGTTAAAGATGTTTTGAAAAATATTTTGAACACCTTGAAAATTAAATTTTGAAAATTCTTTTATTAAAAATGGAGTCGCCACCTAATTTTTGAAAAAAACTAAGGAAAACAAAATTGACTACTGATATTGAAAACGTTAATTAGAGAAAAATTGTTTGGGGGCTAAGGTACGAATCGGAAAAGTTGTTAGGTACCCCGTTCGCCCAACCGTAAGGTTGGCCTCTACTAATCATCAATTGGTTCTTTAATATGATTTCTCAAATGCATGCAAATAAAAAAAATAGAGGGTGAAGAGAAAACATTCAAAAGCAAGTATAAAAAATACATAAAATATGTACATAATACTCCGAAACAAATAAGTGTCAAAAAAAAATTCTAAATCCTATAACAAACAATTTCTATTTAAAGGATACATGAAGCATAACTACATGCAATATTTATAAAGATTAACTAAATTATCATGATTTTCATAAAAGAACAAAAATATGGTGTGAAATGCTAAAATCACCTAAATATGAATTGTTAATAAAAATAAGCTAAACTATTCTGAACATGCATTTTAAAGAAAATAACCGAAACAGGCATATTACAAAAATGAACTAAGCTAATATTAAAAAAAAAACTAAATGTAAGAAGATGCATAAGAATTCTAAAAGAAAACTTGTTAACAAAGAAAATGAAATGAAAAT
>JAOTRH010488775.1:0-24493 GCA_034768845.1 Heliamphora exappendiculata
AGAATAAAATCAAATCAGAATAAAATCAATCTAATCAATCTAATATTCTAATCAATCTAAATCTAATATTCCAACAACATGAATAATTTTCTCAATATATTTTACAAATATAAATGATTTAAATTATCAAAATCTGCTTCAGATGGGCCCATAAAACATATGCAAAGAGTTTTTGTCAATATTCAAGTTTTAGGATTTATTTAAAAATTTGTATTTTTTTAACCTGATTATAACTGTTATAAATACATTTTAAGTTTGTCTTGATCACAGTACCATTCATTTTATGAAACTCTTTAAAAGGATTAACCATGCAAAAAAGTAAATTGCTTGAGTGTCAATAGCTAAATTATTTTGAACATATGTACTTTAAAATAAAATAAATAATTTATTCTTAAAATCACGTATACTATTAAAATAAATATTATAAAACACTATATTTAAAAATATTTAATTAATTTATTTTTTTATATGAATAATTTTCTCAATATACTTTACAAGATAGTCAGTTCAAATCATCAAAATAAAACTAAAATAAACCCATAAAAATTAAACTTTATAATAAAAAAATATTTTTTACGGTGCAATTAAGGACATATTCTTTAAACGTGTTGAACAAACAAAAAATTTCAAAAAACTTAAAATTAAGCAACATAAAATATAACTTGCAAGTTTATCTTAATTTATTCTTATTTTTCTAATCTTTTTTATAATTTGATTAAAAAATTTTACATTTTCCGACTCATCACAAACAGAAAAGTTGAAAAAGTAAATTAATTTAATTAAAACATAAATTTTTTTTGCTAAAAAAATAAGTAAAATAAAATATGCAAATAAATTCTTTTTTCAAAGGAGGCCATTGTTTGGCGTGGATTTACCGTTTAATATTTTGTTTATTTTTAGAAAATTATTAATCGATGCCACAAAAGAAAGTAAAAAATAAAGCTTTCTTAATAAAAAATGAAAGATAATTAAAAATAAAAATAAATAATATTAAATCTGACCCATTAATTTGTATTAACTTTACTTTTTTTCATGTCTCATAAATTTTTATAGTTAAATTTATAAGTTTTTCTATAGTTGATTTATGCGTATATCCAATTTTTTAATTATAAATTTTATGATTTAGTTATGAACATTTATGATAGAATTTATAAAATACATGCCATACAATCTAAAAATAAAATAAGTACTAAAATTTTCTCTTATTAAAAATAGAATATTTCATACCATATTAAAAAGTTAATTAATTTTTTTTTCACGAAGCACTATTTCTCCCCTATGCACATATATTCACATATATATAACTATTTATATAATAAAATAATTCATATTTTTTTAAAGTGTCTTAAGTAGCAAAAAATATCACAGTTTAGAAATATGTTATTCTCTAATGCATTTTAAAAATAATGATTGAGATTAATTTAAATTTAGATCTTGATGTTGAAAATTGCTATTTAGAGGAAGTTTTTTTTCCCAATTTCCTTTGACAAATCCATTTTAAATTTTACTTGAAATTATGTCAAATAAAATAATTTAATTCTATTATAAATAATATCTTCTCATAAATTATACTTTTCTCTAACTACAAATACATTATTAATGGCCCAATTGGTAATTAGCTTAAAATTAATTTTTTTTTATTTTAACTTTTGTATTTTTAGCTAAAAAGTTAAATTAAATTTAAAACAGATTGTTTGGTAACTTAACTTTTAAGCTAGCTTTTTTGAAGTTGGTTATTTGGATAAAAAGCTAATTTTTTTGCTTTTTGTTCAAAATGGATAATTTTATTCTTCTATATATTTGATATTAATAATTATATGTAATTGGTAATAGCAGTAAATAAGTTATATATAAGAATTATTATTATATTTTAAAAGTAGTCAGAGTTTGAATATAATATTTTAAGAATTTGTGTTTTGATTTGATTTTTTAAATTTTTAGCTTTTTTGTTCTTTTACTAAACAAGCAATTTTAATTTTTTTAAAGTTTTTAACCAAAAAATCAAAATTGTCAATCAAGGCCTAAGTCACATGTATTGTCCGTATACTACATACTAGTATTCAACCAAGTAAGACCGGACGCAGAATTTTAATTTAAAAAAAAAAAATTGTTCTTATAAATTTTTAAATAGACAAATATTAAGTTTTTAAAAATTTATTAGAGAGACGAACTTATATAATGTAAATATATTTTAAACTAATATTACTATAATTATAATTTTTTTCCAAAATTTAGGGGGCAACTGCTCCGCCCCGTGGCTGCCTTTGTTCATCTATGTTCACATATGATGTATTTGGTAAATTTATTAGGTTGGGATATAATATCCATCCAAACAACCCTTATATTATAAGAGATGCATTATCAGGGAGGAGTTGGTATGTGATATCCTGTGTAAAAATGATAACGTGCTCGAAACGTTTATGTTTTTTATTTTTATTTTTAAATTTTTTATAAATTGTAAATAAAAATATGTTTAGTAATTATTTTTATTTTTAAAAAATTATAAACAGTTTTTAAAATTTATAAAATTTTTAAAAATAAGAAAAATATATTTTTACTTATTTTGTAAATAAATTTTGATTAAATTTATCTGTAACTTTCAACTATTACTTTTCAAATATTTATGTTACCAAATATTTTTTTTTTTATAAACATAAACAAAAACATATTTTTTATTTTTCGTAAATAAAAAATAAAAAACTGTAAATGTTAACAAACGAGTTAACTAATCCTTTATGCATTGTTGATGACCTAACGTTATGTTTGCTAATTTATCTTCAGACTAATTAAACAGATCCTCAATAATTTTTGACACACCGAATTTAATAAAAAGCATAATTAATACCACCTCTCATTTGGAGAGTAATTATTCACTATGTGCCATTATTTTTACAGTACTCTTATTAAGTAAGGTAACAAAAATAACTTTAAATAGAACAATGTTAATCATTTTTATTGAGAATATAAAATATAAGAATAATCAATTTAGCGTGTATTGATATTTTTTATTTACTAATAGTACTTTATAATTTGCTTATTTTAGATGAGTAATTATAAATTATGGGATGGTCCCAAAACTTCTTGTAGTGTTAGGGTATGTGATACTTTTATTTAATTATGTAGAGAAAAATATTTTTAAGTAAAATAATAGTAATTTATCTTTGTTTGGTAGAGATAAAAAATAAATCACTTAATATATATATCAAAATTTAAAATTAGGTAAAAATACCCCATGAATATATTTAATAATTTTCCTTTGTTGAAATTAGGTCCATTTATTATTATTCTCTTTTAGTATTCAATCATAAAAAAGAATAACATCTTTTTGATATCTTCATTCATTTGTCCTACCAATTGCAGTGTTAACTTTGACCAATTGCATGTGCTTCTCCTAAAACCCAGCCCAGGAGATGCCTTCACGAGGTGTTCCAAGCTGCAGTTTTTATGGTATTTTTAATTTTAAAAAATATTAATATACCTAATATTAATTTTTTTTTCTATTTACTCAATAAAAATAAATCACTATTATTATTATTATTATTATTTTGTCACGTGATTAAATAAAAGCATCACATAGATAATAATACCACATGGTATTTCGAGACTATCCTTCATCCATACTTTCATTAAATACGTACAACTTTTTTACAATTTATAGAGGTGTTTGATAAAGTTATTGTTAGTAATTTTTAAATTTTTGTTACTAATTTTAATTATAAGTTATAAGTTTTTTTAAATACCCATAATTTCTGCTATAATATAAAATTATTATTATTTCTATAAAAATTACAAGTTATAATATTTATCAAATATTCATAATTTTTAATACAAATTATAATTTATAAATATAACTAATTACAGTAATACCAAATATTACGTATAAACTATTAATTTTAAAAATACTAAACACCTATTGTATATCAAGTAGCATTTTTGATGCTGTTAATTTTTAAGCTTGGCTTATGAATACTATTGACTTATTAATAACCTTCATATTCTTTTATAATTACTTACACTTTTTTCTCAATTTAATCATACCAAACATAAAATAATACTATAAAAATCATGCTATCATTATGAGCTTACAAGTGGGCCTAAGAAGTAGAAATGTTACTTATAATTCTTTTTTAAAAAAAATAAAAAATATTAAGTGAATTAATACGGAGTATAAATTTAAATACACTATCTACACATAAAATCAAATTCGCCTAATATAAAAAAAAAATATTTAAATTTGAGTTCAAATTCGCCTAATATAAAAAAAATATATTTAAATTTGAGTTCAAATCTATACACGCAGTAAAATTGTTTAAAAATTATCTTTTTTGTTCGATTTAATCCTAATAAATATAACACAATTCTATAAAAAATAAATAAATAAATAAATAAATAAATAAAATGGCATCATTATGAGCTTACAAGTGGTGCTAAGAAAGCAGAAATCTTATAATTTTTTTTAATAATAAAAAATATTAAGTGCATGAATACGATTAATGTATTTCTATCGTCTAATAAAAAATAAATTAAAATTAAATTTTTTTTTTTAAAAATTTAGGAGAGAGTAGTACTAGTAGTTACCTGTAAAAAAGTGTGGAGGGAGGGTACTGATAGTAAATTCCGAAGGAAAAACCAGACTCCTCCATGGACTCGAAAATGGTCTTCTGCGGGTACCCTTCCACCATCATCTTGTTATCGTTAGCAGTCGCCCCATACGACGTCGCAGAGTGCACGTACAGCCGGTTCGGCTGCGTCAGAGTCGGGATCGACGCGAACCACCGGTCGCAGACCGCGAACTCCAACACCAGCTCCCTGTAAACTGGAACCAACTCCGGCTTGAACCCGTTCATCACCACCTCCGACATCCCTTTCTCCACGCTCTCGGCTTGCTGCGCGAACCCTTCCATTCCAGGTTCAAGGTTTCTCGAAGAAGAAGCCGAGTTATTGTCCCATGGAAGTCCATAGACCTGCTCAAAAATGGCGTCGAAGGAGTGGCCGGGGTCCGGTTCAACGAACCCGGACCGGTCACCGAAGAAGACCCGCTTGGAGTTGGGATCTGAAGTGGAGATGGAGTTCGATTCGTTTCCGGTTACGCCGTCGATTTCCGGGTTGAGCGATTTCATCCACCCTAACATGTGATCAAATGAGCGGTTTTCTTGGACTAAAACCACCACAGTTTTGATCGGATTTGGCTTAGATGCCATTTTTGTCGTTTGGGTTTTCTCTTCTTTCCTTTCAGTGGTTTTGCAATTAGTTGCAATTAGAGTAAAGTTAAAATGGTTTGAGAGAGAGAGAAATACGAAGCACGAGAGAAAGTGGCTCTTTTACTTAAATAAGTTACTTTTTAAACTTAATTAATAAAATAAATTTTTTAAAATTTTATTATCAATTTATATAAAATATAAACTGATAATAAAATATTTTCATTAAAAAATATTTAAACTAGATACCATTTTAAACTTAATTTTCATACAACGTCGAAGAATAAAAATAATAATATAACGTCGAAGAATAAAAATAATAATATTTTTACTAAAAAATATTAAACTTAATTTTAATATTTTTAATAAAAATATTAAAAATATTTTAATATTTTAAATAAAAAATATTAAACTTAATACCATTTAAACTTAATATCAACCCCATTTTAATAAAAAATATTTTTACTAGATACCATTTAAACTTAATTTTCATACAACGTCGAAGAATAAAAATAATAATATAAAAATATTTTTAACAAATACATTTTCTAATTTAATAAATAAAATATTTTTAACAAATTTTTAATTAATTTCAAATAAAGCGTTTTAATTAAACACACTTTTAGACTTTTGATTTAAATAAAAGCGTTATTAGCAATCACGCTTTTCGTATTAAATAGAAAACGTGTTTGATAAATACGTTTTCTTCATGGATGAGAATTAGTATTTTTTTCATGATAAGTATTAGAATGAGATGTTTTTATATTTTTAACAAGTTCATTTTAAAGAGTTAAACTTTGTGCATATTTTTTATTTAATTTTTAAATATTTTTTTAATGATTGGATCCGTTTATTACGTAAAATTCGATAAATTTGTTATCTATGTAAAATTTTAGGTTAACTCAATACCTATAACTAAGTGTTCGCATAATATTCTTTTATAAATAATATAAATAAAAATTATAATTTTTAAAAAAATTTAAATAAATATTATTCAATCACTTAGCTGTAAGTATCAAATCAGTTTAAATTTTTTACAAACAAAAAATTCGATGAGTTTTACGTAATAATAAATGAATTTAATTATAAAAATATATTTAAAAATTAAAAAAAATATTTTTCATATAAATATATTTTTCATTAGGGCTTTTTGTAGGTAAACACATTTCCGTGTCTATGTGCGGCTTTTAAAGAAAAAATTTTTTGGTAAAAATTTTTTTCATGTAAATATATAAAAATATTATTGCTAACAATATTTTCAGGATAAACATATTTTTGTAAAGAAAAGATATTTAGTAAATACGTTTTTAGAGTAATATTTTATTTTAACTGATTGACAATTTAAAAAATATATTTTATAAAGAAAGCGTGTTTAGTAAATATATTTTTACGTAAATTAAAAATAAAATTAAAAATTTTTTATTTTATTAATTAAGTTTAAAAAGTAACTTATTATAGTAAAAGAGGCTAGGACAATTTCTCGGGTTCAGGGTTGGCGCTACACGCACGCGTGCTACAAGGGTGCTATGCCATCAAACGACGCCGTTTCGCATTCTAAATGGGCTGTGCAAGGAAAAGTCAAAACGACGTCGTTTTGGTAAAATTTTTTTAACAACCCCAAAAGGCCAAAATGACTGCCTGTAGCAATATTTTTCTAACTTTATTGCCTGCAACATAACTTAAAAGAAATACTCAAAATATATTTCTAAGTTTATTGCCTGTAAAAATTCTTTATATGCCATTCAACAAAACAAAATTTTTAGCTTTCATCAAATCAAAAATTTCTCATAACACGAAACATTTAAATATCTCAAAAATTCTTTACATGTCATCCAAAAAATTCAATATTGTTCATAAGAATCATAATTAACTATTTTTTTTAAAATTATAATTTAGTTTTGAAAGGGGGCTGTTGGGTATTAGAAAAATCATAAAAGCTATTATCATAAAATAATGACTCACCCTCCTTGAAAATATGCCTCGATAAATTCATTGATATCTGTTGTAATTGATTAAATACTCTCTCTTGAAAATAATATTCCAAAAAATATATTAGAATAATAATTTGTAATGAATATTTATAAATTTAAATACAATTAGACGAATCACTAGAAAAACTTGTAAATTATATTCGTAATTCATCACTTTAGATGAAATTTAAACCTCATAAATCATAAAACATCATTTTCAGTAAATGCATTAAGTTAAAAATCTAAATAAATTAAGTAGTTAAGTAAGATTAATACTTGAATAAGGCGTCGTGAAACAACTTTTGTTTTCCCTCCAATCTTCTCATGCTAAGGCATCACTTTTGTGTGCACCGTCTTTCTTTTTTAAGCTCTTAACTCGTTCAAAATTAGGATCAACTACATTTGATACCTTGAGCCTCAAACAATTTTCTTTGATAATACATTATATGAGCACAATCAGGAAGAAGTAAAAGGTGATTGTGATTATTATCAAACTTGGTAACAACCCATTTTAATAATGCCTTTTCAAACGAGACGTACATGAACATATTGTACTTAGTTCTCGTCTCTAGTCGAGGTTATTTTACAAGTTCAGATCGCTTGCTATTTTCTCCATGCTTAGAACAAACAAGCTTTCTATTTATCATAATACCATATTTTTTACTTTTCAAAAAGTAATCTCTTCTAATACTAAAACTCATTTCCTTTCCATATTGATTGTAAAACAAAAATGGGACTTTCTTTAATTCAAATTTAATACCAATACATGGTTCACACCCCTCAAATTCACCATATTTCATATCAAAATCTGAAAATATACAAATATAAACCAAGCTCTTAACAAATAGCAAATTCTCAAAAAATTCTCAGCAAATTCTAAATTAAGCTCTCATAATCTCAGTAAATAGCAAATTCTAAGCCAAACTGAAGTAAGCCAGGCAGATAATGCTTTATAGCATCCAGTAATTGATGATTTATAATACTGCAAGAGCATCTCCAAAAATTGTAGCTTCCCCAAAACAAGTGACATCAGAAACTTCTCTACGGAAAGCAAAAATGAAGGGGCACTCCCTATCAAGAATCAATATCAGCACAAACAGAAGCACAAACAGAAAATCCCAAGGGGTACTCCCTATCAAGACCACATGGTTTTAAATGCATGAGTGCATGACCGTTAAAAAGCTTGGTTTTTAAAATATTTAACTTTAAAAAAAATAAAAATAAAAAGAGTTTGATAGTATTTGGGATAATTTTTTATAGTAGTTTTTTTTTGTTTTTTATTTTTTATTAAAATGTCTAATATATTTTTATTTTTTTTACCTTTAAGTTGTAGTATTTAAAATATTAGTACGGTTTTTTGTGTGAGGAGAATTAGTTTCTTTAATTGAGGGTATTATATTTATTTTAATTCAAAAAAATTAAGGATTGAGGGTATTATATTTATTTTAATTCAAAAAAATTAAGGTGTTCAAGATGATGTGAATAAATTTTTTTTTCCAGATTAAGAGATAAACAAGAAGTTAGTTAGCTTTTGAAAAAAACAAAATAGTATGGCTTAAAAGCAAATTTTTTTGGTTAAAAAAAAAACCAACTTTTTTTGGATATTCAAATAGTGGCTTAATAAGAAAATTCGTGTGGAATTTAGTTTTTACCTTTATTCTGATATATAATCTTGTACTTTTTATTACGAACCGATATTATGGAAAAAAAAAATCTGTAGGTATTTAGACCCAAGGTTAGTTAGTAATCCATTTGAAAAATACCTATTAATTTTTTGTAATATTTCATTTCATATAAAAAATCTTTTTAGTTGAATACTCTAAATTATTGATGAAAATTTTGAATTTTATTTGGAGTTTGGATACTTATGCTGTAAGATTTGCTTGATGAATTGATAGACAAGTCGATCCGTGAAAAGATCGATCAAACGATTTGCACAAATACTGCGAGTTGTGGAAGATTTGTTTTCAAAAAATAATAATTTCTGTCAAGATCAACATCGATATCAATAGGTTAAATGCGATGGAGCGGAGGTTCAAGTAATGATTTCAGGACTTATTAGAATGTAAATAGCCGAACAAACTAAGAGACTTTAGCAAGAAAATAAAGAATCAAAAATTAATAAAATAAATTTTATTAATTTTCGTAAAATATAAATAAAAATTACAAGAAAGAAATACCGTCACTTGTTTACGGTTACTTGGCAAGTGTTGAGCATCATTCCTTAAAGATCATTGAAAAACGTAAACCATCTACATTACGCTACTCCTAATGCAAAAATAAAAAATAAAAAAAAAAGATAAAAACCGTTGTGGATTGATGAAGTTGGTGTCTTTACAATTATTACAATACTAATATTTATAGAATTAAAAAAAAAATTGCCTATAACTACTAATAATCACTAATAACTACTCTAAGCAAGACTTAAATGTCGCTATGTTGTAACTTCTATCAACCGCCATGCGAGTTTTTGATCGCCACTTGTCATTCTTTAAATTATTTAATATGGGCATTTTAAATATATAATTATTTTTTTTGTTAAGCCTTTATAAAATATGGTAGGTTGTTTAAATAGAAAATAATATTCTCGACAGAAAAATATTAATTGTGGCACAAACAAGATCGCTTGATGCACTGCTTGATACAGTGACCAATCTGATCGATTGGTCAGTTTCGCGAGACTACTTTAAATTGTTGCTAGTGTTTGTGCAACAACAGGTTTTTTAAGTATTATTTCCCTCCAATTGTTGTGGGCTTTAAAGAAGTTTATCTGAATTTTTGTTTACACCTTGCTTAATAACAAGTTAAATTCAAAGACATACAAAAAGATCATCAAGTATTACACCTTCATCTTTTAATCAGTTTGTAGTGGATCTTGAGTGAATTCTCAAGGTAGAAGTTGAAAGAGGATTTCATCGGTAATCAAGCATAATTTGATGTACGTGAATTCGACAAGAGTAGATTTATATTCGTAGGCTGTAAATTCAACGTTAGTTTTGTATGATCTGTTGTAATCAAAACTTTTTCATTGTGTTTGATTTACTTGTAATTAGATAAATTCCGTAATTTTTACAAGGATTGAAAATTTTCACGAAAAAATCGTGTGCCTCGTGTGGTTGTAATTATTTCTTTATGTGGTTGGTTGTGATATATTGATTAGTGCAAATCAAATCAATCTTAAAAATGAATTTTTAAAAATCAATTACAAATATAATACACGATTTTATGTGATTCATCAAAAAACATATAGCTAATTATAGAGTTACAGTAGTTTTCACTTTGAGAAGAGATGATGCAACAAAAATTTAGAGACCCACGACCGGATCAAAAATAAAAATTGGGTCAACAGATGCATGATTTTAATCTAGAGGTAAATAATTCTTAAAAAATCTTAATAGATAGATATTAATTTTAAATTTTTTTTAAGAAGTCAAATTTTTAATAATTAATTTTTTTCGAGACTTAGGAGGGCAACCCGCACTGCCTTCGGTCCGTCTATATGCTTTTACATTACATAATTTGAGAAAAATATATATATTTTCTTAAAAAAAAAAAACTATTATTCATGAGACATATATTTTTCGTTGTCTGCTAAGCACTTAAGAATTGGAGTTTGTAGTCTCAGAAGCCATTTGCAAATGAGAAAATATATGTGAAATTTGGGAAGGGTGCTAAAGGGGACCTCAATCTTCTAATTTTCAAATGTAATTTAGTCTTTGTATGTTGTGGCTTTCTTTATCTTTTTATTTAAAACCAATATATCTACTATCTGATACATCATTTTAGATGAGTTTTCAATGTAAAATTTATGTTTGTAAATATTTTTTTGATAATTAATTGTGAGATCTTATTGATATAAATAAATAGGGATGAACAAATTTAAAAATTCAAAAACTAACCATAAAGCCAATCACAAATTCACAATCCTCTCACAGTGGAAACTTTTAAGATGCTTGTTTTATCGAATTAGATTGGATAAAAATAAAATAGGAGAGATAAGTAAATATACGTAAGTTTTGCATACTTTTCTTTAATATTGTGGGATTTTAAACGATATTATATTATTGTATTATTTGTGAAAGGGGTCGAGTTTAAAATGCGCTAAACTTTCAACTTTATTCTCAAGACATTTAATGTGGTAAGGTCTAAATGTGTTTTTATAATAAAAAAAAAGGTATTAAGGCCGAGGTGACAACTGTGGGTCAAGTAGGAAAATAGGAAGCTGAGTTCAAAGACTTTTGTGACCGAGCTCATAACATTAATAAAAATTGAGTGTACCAACATTAATAGAAGTTGGGTTGCCGAGTTCAAAAGTATTATTAATAATTTGACAAATTCTAGTAGCTAGTCTTAAAAAAAAATGGTGTATGACTCAATCTTATTAGAATTATGGACTTAATCCAATAATTGTGGAGACAAAAACTAATGATGAATGAGATAGCCTATAATAACACTCACATAGCTCGACATTTTTGATTGGACAGAATCCTAAAAATCAACCTTAATTCACTGTATAAGGAAGCTTCAACTCTTTTATAAAAGAGCCGTGCTATCTTTTTCGAAGAATATGACCGAAAAAATGACCAAAATAGCGCTCGCGCTAAAACTACTATTTTGCGCATGAACTGATTACTTCTTCTTATTATGCTCTTCCATTCCCCGCCGCTACTCTTCCTCGTCGTCGGTGGTGACATCCTGGTTGTGCTGGTATTCTGTCACCAGATCATTCATGTTACTCTCCACTTTCGTAAACTACATCTCGTCCATCACCTCCCTACTGTACCAATGGAGGAACGCCTTGCTTTTCAGCTTTGCAGCTTCTGCCTTCACGTTTGTGGCATTTGAAATTTGTTCACTACTCAGAGTATAACTCAACAAACAGAAAATTTCATAACTATCTAAAATTCTAAATCACTGAGAACATTCTCACTTGCATTACTAGTGAGAATGTTCTCACTGGTGTGAGAATGTCCTTACATTTTTTTAACTTCTTTTCTAATCATATGATCTCTGCCATCTCCTCATCATCCATTGCTAGATGCAACTCAAGCCTCCTCCCTTCATCATGTTAGGCTCTGCGATATCAGTGAGAATGTTCTTACAGTGAGAATGTTCTCACAATTACCACTGAAAATATTCTCACACGCATTACCAGTGAGAATGTTCTCACTGGTGTGAGAATGTCCTTACTTTTTATCTTTTTTTTCTTCTTTTCTAATCATATGATCTCTACCACCTCCTCATCATCCATTGCTAGATGCAAATTCAAGCGTCCTCTCTTCATCATGATAGATTCTGCGATATCAGTAGAATGTTCTTACAGTGAGAATATTCTCACACGCATTATCACTGAGAATGTTCTCACAGTTTTTAACCGGTGAGAACCTAGCATGATAAATGGAGGAAGCTTGAACTTGCATCTAGCAATAGATGATGAGGAGATGGCAGAGATCCTATAATTAGAAAAGAAGAAAAGAAAAGTTCAAAAAAAATCCCAAATAACACTCTCCATCTCTCTTTTTCTCTCAGGAATTTTTTCACCTCCTTCAACTGCTGAATCCCACACCTCAGAGAATAAGATTCATTAATCTTCGAGAGTTTGCCAAATTCTGCATGGGCGCAAGCTCCGTCGAAGACGACGACATCGTCAGGGCCAAGAGTCAAACGCATACGCGGGGGAAGAACGGGGTTGAGAGAAGGACGATCGATGGGGAAGAACCAAATACAGACGTGGCAATTTCGGTCATTCTTTTCGGGATGAATAGACTTTTCGTTTCTAAAAATATACACAGAGAATCTCTTTACTAAAAATCTACCAAAATACATGCAAAACTCTAAGTCCTTGATCATTTTTTTTTCACCTATATTATACTAATTTAGGCATCGAAAAAGCTTTTCAATTATCTCTTTCAATCAATCTCATCCTTGTTATTTTTGGCATATCAGCTTAGACACTCTAAAAACTTCAAAGGACTAGTTCTTTTTCTTCTCACACTCTCCCATAGATTCACCTCGTAAAACTTGTATTATGCTTGTTTAAAAAGAAATAAAATAAATAATAATAATTTGAGAAATAATCTTTATATTTTATGAAAATGAAATAAAATATGCAATAAAATTTTGTTACTGTCTAATATAAAATAATTCTACAGCTAACGTTATTCTCATTTTGCTATATACAAAATAAAATTAAAATCTTAACATATTCTTTTTTACCAATGATTGTCGAGCCAAAGACCAATGATGATGGGATAGCCTATGATCGATGATACTCCTAAAAGTCAGCATTTTTTTGATAGAATCCCAAAAGTTAACCTTAATCCACTGTATAAGGAGGCTCCAATCCTTTTTTAAAGAAATACACACAAAATCTCTCTACTAAAATTCTTCCGAAATACATGCAGAATTCTTTCAAAATTGATCATTTTTTTCACCTATATTATACTAATTTGGGCATTGTCTTGTTATTTTTAGCAGATCAACTTAGACCGTCTAAATGCTTTAAAGGACAAGTTCTTTCTTTTCTCATCCTCTTTTACCAATTTATCCCATACAACTTGTATTATGTTTGATTAAATTAAAATAAAATATACAATAAAAATTTTAAAAATAATCTTTATATTTGATAAAAGTGAGATAAAATATAAAATAAAAGTTTGGAGAATATATAATCCTAGGAGAGGGCGATTATTAATCCAATAATTTTTGAATTCCTAACTCTCAAATGAAAATTCAGTTTGGTGAACCAAACATAAAACAAACAATCAAAAAAATCTGTTAGAATTTGTGAATTCATTGGCTATTGAATTTCAGGATTCAATAGTAGAAGCCATTCAATTAGCAATTGAATACAGAAAATCAATACCATTCATGGCTATTGATTTTCCTGTAACCCCCTCAATAATGGAAGACATAGCCTATATATGCTGTCAACCCATTCAGTTTTCAGATGAAGAGAAAAAGAGACAGAACAAAGAAAATCACAGTAGATGTGAGAAAAGAGAGATATAATTTTCAGATTATATTGCAAGCTGTAAGAGAGAGAAACAGACGGAATACGTTCGTAGACGATCCTTGGTGGTGTTCCAACGATCGTGTAGCCGCTTTATCCTGGGAGAGTGACGCCGGTAGAAAACCTACAACACGCTCGGTAGGCGGTGAATCATTTTTAAAAAAACTGCAATTGCAGGACTCGGTTTGCAAATTTTATTCTTGATATTTCAGTGATTTTATTTTTCTATAATTTCAGATTATTGTAATTGTTAAAAGTTAATAAAGATGTATTTTCTGGATCACCGAGCATGTATATATTTTTAACGTAGGATTGTCTCACAACAAAATCAACATTAAAAATATAAATCAGATATGATTTATAATCTAATTCTATTTCTATTTCTTTTAATCTTTCAAAAACAAACATATCCTTTATTCTATGTTTATTAGGCAATGGTTCAGGACTCCAAATGCCTCTAAAAGTGTAGTGGGTCCGAACGAGTAAATATTTTTAAAAATTAAAGTGATCAAATGATGTTATAATTGTTAAAACAAATTATATTTATCTTAAAAAGTAAATTTTTTTTGTCTATTTGTCATTTTTTTTAAAAAAAATATTCTATTTTAGCCACTCAAGAATATATGATTAATTTTTTATTTTTTAAATAAAAAATAAAAAATAAAAAATGAACGAACTAATCGAAGTAAATTCATCCCGTGCTCATAAAAGGTTAAAATGTAACGATTTAATCCTTTTTTAAAAGATGAGAAGTATATCTATATATATTTATACTACTATATATATTCATAGTTGTGTTCTTGCGTTGCACATGGATCATAAATTGAGAGTGATTAAAAATTTATAGTATAGTTTTTTACTTTTTTAATCAATTTATAAGAAAATACAAAAAATAAAATTATCAAATTATTTTTAAAATTTTTGTGTAAATAAAATAAAATTTCACAAAAATTTCACCAACTTGATTTTTTTCTTATTATAATAGTATAGAAAATAATTTATAAAACCAACACTTCACTTAATAGAAACAAAAATGACTTATGTTTTTATAACCTTTATAAAATTTTTGCAAATGTCATAATTTTTAAATTTTTAAAAAATTGCACTCTCTCCCTCTTCTATGTCTCACTATTTAAAATTCCAACATCCTAATTAATTTTATATAATTGTTTTAAATTTTTATTTTTTAAAATTTACACTTCATTCCTCCTCTTTTTATTCAAATATGTTTATAAAAATTTAATAATCACGCAGGCGTAACGCCACCACCAGCGCAAGTATTTGTGATATGGGAAGGAAAGTAGTACTACGTTGCAAAACCCATAACCAGAATAAATTGATATTGGAAAATGCTTTCCACACTATTTTTAATTACAAAAATTATGAAAATTTGGTATCAGTCATCTACTTGAATTGAAATTAGGAAGTGTTATACATTTCAATGCAAATAAATTATCATAATCTAATTTTGATTATCCATTTGCAATAAAATTAATAAGTGTAATAGATTTTAATGCAAAAAAATGATATTTAATTTAAATTATTTATTTGTATTGAAATTGACAAGTATTGAAATTAACAAGTGTTAGTAGATTTCAGTGCAAAGACAGTGTTTGGAAATTTTATTATTAGTAGTTTATAGATTGTAATTTATAGTAAAAATTATAAGTATTAAGTAAAAAATATAGTTTATAGTTGAAATAGAAGAAAAAATTATTAAAAGTTATAATAGAAATTGTGGGTGTTTTAAATAAATTATAACTTATAATTAAAATTAATAACAAAAACCTAAAAATAAAAGAGAAAGCTTTCCCAAACACTCTCAAAGGAATGATATCTAATTTCGATTATCTATTTGTATTAAAATTGATAAATATTATAAATCAGTGCAAATGAATGATCGGAATCTAATTTTAATTATCTATTTGTATTGAAATTGATAAAAATTGTATATTCTAAGTAGAAATGAATAATTAAAAATCAGTGTATATTGTATTATTGATTGATATTTTTTTGTCTCAATGGATTCAAAACAAACTAGAATTCAGCAAGTTTTTAGAGAGGAATTTGTATCAGTATAGAATGATTTACAGCTGAGTTCATGGATCTTTGGTTCATTTCCTTTGCTTTTCTACACGTCTCGTGGATCTAATTTATGAACAAATCTTGTGTTCTATACACAAAAACAACAACAGAAAATCTCAGTTGGGAATCACAGAATTCTTTCCCTTGTCATGCCCTGTCACCGATCTCTTCACAGGGCTTCCAATCAAATCCAAGCCCTCATTTCGAATTCCCTGCGACGATCCAGCGCCGGCGCCGGAGGTAAACTGTTTGATCTCCATTCGCATATCCTCATCGTTTTCGCAGATCTGTAGTATATCATGAACTAAAAGATGATCTCGACGTCGAAACGACTCCATCGAAATCGATCTTCTCAAATGTTGCGAATCCACTTGTCCATTTCCAGATTCCTCCGTCTCATTCCTAGCCCTAATTGTGTTTTTCCGATCATCTTCACTATCAAGCCTTACCGTCGCCGCCGCCTCCACGATCCGATCAATTGGCCGGTCAATTTCCATCGGCGACGGCGGCGCCGCCGGTTGCGGTGGCGGAGGAGTCACGTTGGCGCGGCAGAGAGGGCAATTCGAGTGCGATTTCAACCAAGTATCAATACAGGAGAGATGGAAGGCGTGGCTACACTTCGGCAAAAGCCGGAGTTTCTCGTCGTCTCGAAACTCGCCGAGACAAACTGCGCAATCTGAGCTTTCGACCAATCCGTCTCCTTTCTTGTACTTGAAGACAGCGATGGACTTGATCACGGCCTCGTCCAGCCCTGCCGAACCGACTTGCCATTGCGGATCGCGATTCGTTTGATTCGGACTTGATTCGCTTCCGGCGATGGAGTTTTGATCTGCTCTTCGCCGGTAGTACTTAGAGACGACGGTGTAGTAGGCTACCAAGAGGATAGCGCCTGTGAGGATTCCGATGACTGCGATGACGAGAGGGGAGAAGTTGGCGCCGGAGTTGTCGTCGGAGACGAAAGGAGGAGGAGGGGGGAAGATGAGGTAGCACCATTGCGGGCAGTAGATGCTGCAAATTCCTTGTGAACAGTCTTTGTAAGTATCATATGGTGCCCAAGAATTTGGGCTGCCCAAACTGCCCATTTCCTCAGTCTATATGCCTCTAGGTTAATATGGTACTTAAAACCTGAACCCAAAAGGGGGAAGAGAGAGTATAATCAAAGGGGGCTTAGATGGGAAGGGAAGCAAAAGTGTAGAAGAAAGTGGGGAGGGGGTGGAGGTTGATGTGTCTTTTCATAGAGTTTGTTGAGACTTTGTGAGTTGAAATGATGAAATATAGATTATAATTTAAATGATGTAATTTTGATTCATTTAAAAGTTATAAATATTTATTAAAATTATAAATTTATAATATTAAAAATTTATAGTGAGTCAGAAATGGAGGGATAGCAAAATAAGAAAGAAAGTGACAAGTTCCACCGCTTTCTTCTTATTTAATTCTTGAAAAAGAAAAGTTATTTAGTCATAGACGAATCTAGAAAGTAGAATAAGTAATTGTCCTCTCAATTTTTTTTAAAAAATTATAATTATATTAGTATTAACCTAATTATTATAAGATTATATAAATTCATCTTTGAATTTTTTTTAAAAAAATTCAATACTTGTTCCCTTAAAAACTCATAAGAACCATTTTTTCCATCACTACTATTATAAATTAAAAAATTAATTTTAGGTAGTAAAAAATACCCCTATTATTTCTATTTTTTATTACTAATAATTTTTAATAAAAGTAAATTACAATAATTTTTCTTGACGTATGAGTTAAATACCGTCAATTTTATTTGTTTGGATAAATTATAAAAGCATTCTAACATTTAACGTTATTAACTAAATTAATTAAAATACGAATTTACCCCAAGTATTGATAACAATTTCAGACCATCTTTTTTTTTCTTTTTGTAGTTTTTATTTTTTTTTGAGCGTGAGATTGACGAGCAAAGGAAAACATTTATTCGAAATAAACAAATTCATAAATTCACCACCCTCGTCATCCTAAAATCCTTGAAGTTGGAATTCCCTATTTTGGGATATTTTTTTTTTTGATAAATTACACCGACTACTTTTTTAATTTTTGAAAAAAATAAAAAAAAATTCTGCCTTATTTTTGACAAAAATAAAAAATTTTTTTGTAATTTTTAAAATACCACTAACTTTTTATCAGATTTAATTTTATATTAAATTAATCAAACTATTAAATTTTTACTTAGTTGCACCTTATTTAGTTAGTGTGTTTTTGAAATAAATTTTTACAATCTAATCTATTCATTACGTTAAACTCTTTAAGTTTGTTTAGCATTTGAATGACATCTCATAATATTATTTTATAAATAAATAAATAAAAATTATAATTTAAAAAAATATTATTAAACAAATGTTACTCAATTATTTAGTTATAACTATCAAATTAATATGAAATTTCATATTATAACCAATTCGACGAATTCTACGTAGTGAATGGATTAAATTATAAAAATTTATTTAAAAAATACGTCAAATAAAGTACAACAGAGCAAAAATTTAACAGTTAAACTAATTTGATGTAAAAATTAAATCTAAAAAAAAATTAATAATATTTTAAAAATTATAAATTTTTTTTTTATTTTTATCATAAAGTAAAGGAGTCGTCAGTAATTTACCCCATTTTTTTTCTGTAATTGCAGGGAAGATCAGGACTGAGGAGCTAGCGCTCCTAAGCATTTCGGGCGTGTTGGGGAATCTGATGATGGTGGCGCCACCGCTACTGCGAAAAAGACAAGGTGAACCGGGAGATGTTGGGCCGAGTTTGGGTGGATTTAGCGAAGAAGAGAAGGAGAGAGGTGAAGGAGATGACCAAAGTTGTGGCGTAGCCTCGGCAAGAAAATTGGATTCCCTCCATATAGCTAGCTTTATCTCTCGCCACCATGAGTCCCTCCCCTTCTTCCGCGTCTACAAAGACGGCACCGTGGAATGGCTCATCAACTCACCTCACGTCCCCCCGTCTCTCTCTGATCCCACCACCGGCGTCTCCTCTAATGACATCACCATCTCACCAGACACTGGCGTCGCAGCCTGCATCTACCTCCCAGATCTCACCACCACCACCCAAAAAACTCCTCATCTTGGTGTACTTCCACGGCGGCAAATTCTGCATCGGCTCTGCCTTTTCCGTCGTCGACCACATCCCCTCAACGCCTTATCATCCCAAGCCAACGCCCTTGCCGTATCAATCGAATACCGCCTTGCTCCACACCACCCCCTCCCCCACAGCTTACCACGATTTCTGGTCTGCAGTCCGATGGGTCGCTTCTCACTCGACTGGAGGCGGCGGCGGCGAGCCATGGCTGACCAAACACGGAGACTTCGATCGAGTTAGTGTTAGATTTCAATCTATCTATTTCTCTCTCTCTCTCTCTCTGGTTAGCGTATTAGGGTTTGATTGTTCTAGGCTCTTGTATGTACTTCAAATGGATTAGATTTTGGGTTTTTTTCGAAAGGTGAAGAAGGTGATTGGATTTGTGAGGTGATTTCGACTATGAAAAAGCTAAAAATCAAATGAGTAAGCCTATAGGGGAGTGAATAATTTAATAAAGATTAATTCTTTTTTAATAAAAATTTTGATTTTTTTAGTGACAAAAATAAAAATCAAAAGACACATCTAACAAAAACATAAGAGATTTAACGTGAAAATGATAGGGGTACAAAAAACACAATAAGAAATGAATTAAAATTATTATTCTAATATAGATCTAATTTTGCTTTTTGACTTAACTCCTCGAGCAATTTCTCGATTCCATAGCAATTACGAACTCAACGACTCGATCTCTATTTGACGATAGCTCCGAATTAACTCGGCCAAGTGTGTGAATAATGACAAGATAAGTGTATATGAAAAATATTTTTGTTAAGGTGTTTGAAACACTTTTGAATGTACTTAAATATACTTAGGTTGCTACAAAAGAGAGTGAAAAAAAAATGAGAGCCTCCTTAAATGTTTAGAAAATACTCATTTGACTTAATAGATGAAACTGTTATACCTTATATACCAAAGAGGGTTCAAACAGGATTAGTTGATGAATTGAATCTGGGCGTTCAAGTGCTTAGGGAGCGTGCATGGACACTCAAGCACATTGACTCATCGTTCAAATGGGCTCAAGCGCTTTCAAGTGCTCTGATGAAGCGCTTGAGCGTCATGCAAGTGCTGCTCTCAGAAAAACAAGGGGCATCAAGGGCACTTAAGCGCCTAGCGAGCGTTTTAAGAGCGCTCATTACTAAAAAAAAGGTCAGAGGGGCGCTTAAGCGCAAAGTGAGCGTTGTTCTCTAGAAGAGAGGCGCTCAAGCGCTTTGCGAGCGCCAGTAAAATTTAAAGTCCAAGCAATTCTAGAAACTATGTATGTAACATAAAAAAAAATTTATACACAAAACATACTAAACATACAATAGTTGTGCGCTAGTGAGGCCATATATTTTATTAGGATTGTCGAAAAAAATTCAGCAAGTATATCGGTGTGAAGTACGATGAAGATGAGAGTAAAAACACTAAATAAACTCTCCTCGTGAAACATAAAACAAAATAAAAGTACAAACTCCAGTGATTTTGTTGAGAATAAAATATAGAAAACTATACTAACAGGCTATTTTAAAATATAGGGAGATTAGGGAGGTGTTTATCTTGATTTTTTCCAAATTGACTAGATTTGTGGGTTTGGAGGTGATCTCGGAAGACGTGTTTGGAAGAAGTGTTTGTGGGGTGGAGGAATTGGAATTAGAAGAGGGAGAGGTGGCTTATCCGTCATGAAAGAGAATGTTAAGAGTGAAAACACAACACTGAAGAAGGAGAAGAGAGAAATAGAGATTGGGCTTGACTCTTTGTTAGGGGTAAATATAGAAAAAAAAATTCATTACTAATATTATTAGTTAACTGTGAGTTTGATTGAAGAAAAATTATCGACGTGAGTTAATGCGTAATATAAAATTAAATGTTAATGGGTGTTATTATAATTTTTTTAAACGTATAGAATTGATTGTATTTAACTTAAATTTAAAAAAAAGTTAATATAATTTATTTATTTATTTTTATATTTCCTTTTTTCTTGGGCCTCACATTGTCATTTCTTTACTAGAGATGATGGTTGACCAAGGGAAAGGTGTTAAGTTGGGTTTTTGATGAAAGTGATTGTTCAAAATTTTAAGGTAAGTATTCTCTGTTCTCATATTTTTTTTCTTTTTTGATACTTTCTAGATTGTATGATTATATAAAATTCTCCAAACACAAGAATTCAAGCAATAATACAACTCATAAAACTACACTGAGTCTGAAACAAAAGAGAGAAAGTTAACTAACGTTACATACACTTCATAATTTATTTTGCGACTTTGTTTGGGTTAAATGTTCATAATTTTATTTTATTTATTTTAATTTTTTTTTTTTGATTAAATCTTTAAAAATTTTCAAATTTTTTCGATAAAATGAACTCAAAAAGTAAAAAAAATGTAATCAAAAAATTTAAAAAATATACTAAAAATAAGCAATATAAAATTTAACTTATTAACTTGTTTTTATTTTTTTGAGTTATCACAATAGAAAAAGTCAAAAAGTATAAAAAATTAAATAAATAATGAAAAAAATTTAAAGGACTGAATACCTTCAAAGTTGGTGATATCCAAGTCCAAACCAATGGAAACCAATTTGTTGTCTTGCCACGGTAGAATGACGTGTATATATATATATAAGAAAAATATTAATTACTGTTTATTGAGAAGTAAATAATAAGTATATAATATATAAATATTTATGTAAATTATATTGATATTTATGAAAGTAATAAATTCTACTTCTAAAACTATATTAATATCAAAAAAAATTTATTTTTATTATTTTTTTAACCACCACCTATTAGACGATAGTTATAATGACTCTATTAATAATAATAATTATTTGTAATTAAATACACTGAAAAAATATAATTTAATAATAAAATTAATTTAAATAAAAATATTTTTAAATTATTAAGATAGGTATTTAAAATGTTTTTATTAGACTAACAATTAATTTAAAATAAAATTAATGTATATAAATGAAGAAAATATATACAAAATTAACTATATTTTTTAAAGAGTTGATTTGCACACATATAAAAAACATATATTTAATGGAAGAAAAAAAAGAGATTTTGAATTGTAAAAAAATGTTAAATTTAAAATTAAGAATATAAAAAAATTAAATTATAAATAAAGAGAGGGATAAGAGCTAATTAATGAAAGAAAAATGAGAGAATATGTATGATATTGGACAAATATCAATATTAATTATTTTTTATTTTATATATATATATATATATATATATATATAAAATAGAAAATAAGGATATGTGGTGCTGACGCACTTCTGTGGTGGCAAACAATTGGCCGGTTTGGTGTTAAAGATGTGGTGGTGGTTTAAAGTTACACGCAGATGCATGAATAATTATTCTATGCACTTATAGCAATGTCTCATTCAAATTAGAAACATTTTTATATATTAAATAAAATAATAATAAAAAGTGTTGAATCTACTAAATACATCAATAAATATAAAGTTAGAAGACTATCTAAACTTGCTCTAAGAATATTAAACTCAACTGATCAAATAACTAGAGATTAATTAATTTTTTTTATTAAAAATATTAGAAATCATAAATGTATTATAAATTTGATATAAAAATAAATATGAAACTATATTAGATGCAAAATAATTTTTTGAAAGAATAGAGAAAAGACTTCACATGAAAAGTAGAAAACTCCCACTCAAATACAACTAAACTTTTACGCAGGGGGTCTTTATTAAACGATGTTAAAAAAAATTTAAAAATAAAAAATAAAAATCAATCACTATAATCTATAGATCATTCTTCTTCCAAAACCAACAAAAATAAAATTATAGTCCTTTTCAATTCTCACAAAAAAAATCTACTAAAAGTCAAAAGTGATAGTTAAATCTCAATTTTAATATTGAAGGGCGTCAATTTACTTTTATCATTTCCTATATATTAAGTTCTAAAATTTTTACTCTGATAAATTGAAGTAGTGAAAAAATGGATAATGAAAAAAAAAATACATTAAAAAATAAAATAAAACACAAACTAGAAAAAAAAAAAAAAAAGAGAGCAGATAGAAGAAAATGAAATGAAAAAAAAAAAGAAGAGAAGAGAGAATGGTGTTGGGGAGATGAATATCAGGGGAGTACACTGCCACCAACTCTCTCTCCCTTGTAAAAAAAAAACCCTAAAAGTTAGACAGTAAAGAGATAGGAGAAATATGTAATTTCCAATTTCAAATTGAGCAGACTTAATTATTCTTTATTTATAATATCAATACTATCATAATAAAAAAAACAATTGAGTTGGTGAAATCTTTAAAACAATTTATTTTATTAACACAAAAATTTTAAAAATAATTTAATATTTTTATCTTTTGTATTCTCTCTTAAAATGGTTAAAAAAATTTAAAAAATAAATTATAAATTTTCAATCCATATCAATTTGTGACACCATAGACAACGCATGAACACAAGTACTAGTATTAACCCATATTATGTTTAAGATTTTAACTACAAAAAAATAGCAAAGTATAATTTTAAATTTTTTTTGTTTATTCAAAAACTTTCATGACTAAATATGTATGAAGAATTACTCAGAAAATTAGGGACAAACAATTATTCTAACCGAAAAACATAAAAAATAAAAATATTAGAATTCTCTTTTCTATCTTTTAAAAAAAAGTTATTTCTATAGATATATATCTGCACAATAGTTAACTTCAAGATATTACGTATGTTGGTTTTAATTATTTATAAATCACAAAAATATATTTAACAACACTTATGAAAAAATTGAGAAGGAAAAATAACTGTATATTTTCTGTGTATTGAAACTGTACAATATATGAGCTATTTATAGGCGAATAGGGATAAATAAGAAAGAAAATACAATAAATATAGAAAATAAAATCAAATCAGAATAAAATCAATCTAATATTCTAACATCCTCCCTCAAACGCGAGATGACGAATTCAGTTGAAATTTGAAAATTAGAGCACGGAGGCGACCAGGAGGATGGAATTTTGTGAAAAAGTCGGCAAGTTGATCTTCAGAAGAGACAAATCGGAGATGTATGGTGCCCTGCTGAAGGTGATATCAGATGAAGTGACAATCAATTTCAATATGTTTGGTGCGCTCATGAAAGATATCATTGTGAGCAATCTGGATGGCGCTCC
>JAOTRH010488786.1:0-24492 GCA_034768845.1 Heliamphora exappendiculata
ATATATTAGAGATTAACCGGTGCATAAAGGCACTGTCATCATTTTTTTTTTAAATTACTTGTTCATTTTAATAATTTCTCTAAATTTTTATATTCCTATGAATAACTCATATTAAAAAACACTAAGTTAATGGAAAAAAAAGTGCAATACATAGATATATTTTTTATCATGCACACATAGTTATGACCATTCTTTAATTACAGAAAATTAATGGCAATTAAAATAAAGGCCACAATGGTAAGTTTGAACAAAATTTAATTGAATTCAAGAGTTAATTATAAATTCAAAAAGACTAAAGTAAAAGTCAAATGAAATTAACACACATCAGCCTTTGTCGTGCCGATTCTACTGTCAATGTATTGTTAGTCTTGTCAAGAATAATATGAATGAAGAGCTCTAGTTGTGCATCTAGCATGTTATTGTAAGTCAAGATCTCAAATAGAATTTTATTCCGAGTCTGAATAATATTGAATGTTGTTAGTAAACTCATAACTATTAATCTAACATTTCTAGAAAATCTAAAGAATATTGGAATTTTCAAATAATGAGTGACTTGAAGTCTTTGACTCTTTGGTCTTTGTGATCAAAAATTGCATAAGCCAGAAAAATGTGAAGCAACAAAAATAAACAAAATTCCATAGCTTCTTTTTTCTCGAAACTCCTTTTTTTGAACATGTTTTGGTCCAATAGGAAAGCACTTGTATTCAAACAATGCCAGAAAAGTGACATTCAATGAGTAAAGGTAGGCTTAAAATATTTTTAATTCAAAATTAATTAGGATAAAGGAAAGTAAAGTAAAATTTGATGCTAAACTAAAGGCACTTTATACAATAATTAGACACGTCAAAGATACCCAACAATTGGCGTTATTCTTTTTTTTTTTTTAGTAAAGAAAGAAACAAATTTTAGAACAAATCTTTGTACAATGGAAATACAACCATCATTCATAAAATGTTAAAAAGACATATTTTAATTTTTTTTTTAAAGAATCCTTCATGCACTATTTTTTTCCTTTTCAAATACAATATAAATTATGTCTTGCGCGTATGGAGTTTCATCAAACTACTACAAAATCTCATTTTATTCTCTCTTTTCAATGTTATTATCTTATTTTTTATTCCGATTAAAAGCAAATGACAACTTAATAGTAAATGATAATAAATTAGTTCAATAAAAAAATAAATCCATATATGTTTAGTCATACCAACTAAAATACTTGCCTACCACTGGTAAATGAAACCCTTTCATTAAACCTAGTGTCACAAATGGTGAATGAAATCCTTGCACAAACAATTTTAAGTTTCAATAATAAAACTGATTCAATTCTCCAACACATATATCTTCATATCATAAGAATAATTAGAACAAAAAAATGTATAATAATTCAAGAATCATTATATTCACGGTTTAGTTTTCAATTTTCCCTAGACCATGGTCTAGGACTTTTGATTTTGTCTTGGGATGTTTGTAGCCAAATTTGAATACCCACTATTCTCTTCCAAAGCCTTAACGTATTATTTTTTCATACTCAAATATTTGACAAATCAAGATATACACTCAAATATTTTTTTTTCCCACACCATGAATGGGTGCTCACCTGGATACATACTAACAGAGAACCCACACTGGAAGAACCCCAAAACACACCTGTGTATGAACTACCAGAAGTTAGTAAAGAGACTGCTATCTGTCAAATGAAGGCATCGGTTGATGCCATCTCGCAAGAACTAAGCGAACTTCGAACAGGATGAGCATCCGCTAAAATATCAAAATTTCTTAACACCAAAATTTTTGAGATTGTAATTTATGTATATAGAAAACATATTATAGATAATATATTATACAAAATGCTAGGGATCAAAACTAAATAGAAAAAATACAAAGCTGAACAAATCCCATTTCCTTATCATATCCTATTATCATATCAGATTGTGCGCACGCGCGTGTGTGTGAGAGAGAGAGAGAGTACCAGATCACCGTGTGTTTAGGGATTTTAGTCAACAAATGACGTTCGGTGCTAAAGAGGGTGGCTTTGGACGGACGTGGGGCTAGGATTTCAGTCCGCTGGTTCGTGCAGAAATGGTGAAGACGACAATCAGTAGAGGCGAATGCGACAATCAGCGGAGACAAAGGCCACAATCGGCGTTGTGAAGGATGCGTAGCCGAAGAGAGAGAGAGAGAGAGAGACTGTTTTGAAAATGTTTGAGAAGGAAATGGAAAATGAGCGTTGGGTGATTACAGGAAGAGCAAAAAGGAAGAATTTGTTTCCCCTCGTTGGATGGTCAACACAGTTTGGGTGGGATATCAATCCTCACCATTAATTCAAAATATGTATGAGACATTTTTACAATAGTTCTAAAAAAGCACACCTTGGATGGGTTACACCTATCACTCTTCTCAGCTTCCACGTGCACATGCAACACACCAGCACACACTACACCACTTACTTATCTGACACCTAGCAATTAATCTTAAAATTAAATATTAAGTCATTTTAATTTATATAATTACACTTAAATCTCTTAAAATAATTACACTTTAACCCACAAAAATCACATTTTTATCACAATATATATTAATTAACAATATTTTTTTATTTATTATTTATTTATTTCTAAACTACTAATAAAATAAGATGAGTCTCACATAGGTACTCGTGTTTAAACCTGAGTGACACACGAAATGTCGTCTAGGTCCTAAGATGTGTGAAATGTGTCTAAATTTTTCCAAACCCTAGTAAAATGTGAAACATAATCTAAGTACCCGTGTTTAAACCATAGGAATATGCAAAGAGTCATTAAGTTCCTAAGACGTGTGAGACGTGTCTAGATTTTTTTTACAAACCCTAGTAAGATAAGAGACATCGTCTAGGTACCCATGCTCAAACTCTAGTGATATGCAAAGTGTCATCTAGGTCCTAAGATGCGTGAAACGTGTTTAGATTTTCCCAAACCATAGTAAGATGTGAAACATCGTCTGTTCAAACCCTATTAATGCACGAGGCGTCGTCTATGTCCTAAGATGCGTGAGGTGTGTCTAAGTTTTTTCAAACTCTAGTAAGATGTGAAACATCGTGTAGGTATCTGTGTTTAAACCCTAGTGATGCACAAACGGTCATCTTGGTCTTAAGATGCGTGAAACATGCCTAGGTTTTTCCAAACCCTAGTAAGATGTAAAATATCATTTAGGTACCCGTTTTTAAACCTTAGTAATACGTGAAGTGTCGTATAAGTCCTAAGATGCGTGAAAGGTGTCTAGATTTTTTCAAACCCTAGTAAGATGTGAAACATCGGCTAGGTACCCATATTTAAACCCTAGTGATGCTCAAAGTGTCGTCTAGGTCTTATGATGCGTAAGATGTGTCTAGGTTTTCCCAAACCTTAGTAAGATGTGAAACATTATCTAAGCACCCGTGTTTAAACCCTAGTAATGTGCGAAGTGTCGTTTAGATCCTAAGATGCGTGATATGTGTCTTGGTTTTCCCAAACCCTAGTAAGATGTGAAACATTATCTACGCAGCCTTTATAAACCCTAGTAATACGCAACGTTTCGTCTAAAGATGCATGATACGTGCCTAGGTTTTTCCAAACCCTAGTGAAGGGGGATGAATCTAATTCACCCTAGCTCACTAAAAAGCCCAATAATACTAAAGGCATAGCCCAAAAAGATGGCTCGAGATGACCCAAGACAAAGATAATAGTCTACGTGTTGGGATAGTGGCCGTTAGGGCCGAACACTAGTCTGAGCTCTGACTCACGCTTAGAATGGAGAATTGGGCCGAGCTCCAAGCTAAAAAGGGGGCGTGACCCCCCAGTTTGCATTTAATGCGATCTAACCAGAATTGTACGGCCTTTAATGCGATTAGATTAGAAGATATTCGCTATAGAGTGCGAAGTAGCCAAAAGAAGGCATTTGCTGAAGGGAAACAGGCCGAAGTGAAGGCATTTATGGTGATTTGATTGGACTCAGACCATATTACCTGACATAGCCGTTTACGGGGCGATGCATGGTAGATCTGTTTTGTATGGTGGTTTGTGAGAAGAACAAATCATCATGATGTCTAAGGAAAGAGATACATCTACCTCCACTATAAAAATGAGCCTCATGAGGGAAAAGGTGTGCATAATCTAATATTCTTAGCCAAAACTCTGCCCATTTGCTTTTTTCTGCTTTTTCCCCAGTTTTTTGTACTAAAAACAGTTCTAACTTTACCATCAGAATGGCTTCTAGTGAAAAGCTGCCAATCAGTTCACATTTGTTGCCTTTTGCAATTATCCGACCGTTGACGGGTTTGTTATGGCTGGATCCAACCCATCTTAGAAATTGAATTTACGGGCCACCCTCGTATGCCTAGTAAGATGTTAAGCATCGTCTAGGTACCTGTGTTTAAACCATAGTGATACGCAAAGTGTTGTTAAGGTCCTAAGATGCGTGTAATGTGTCTAGATTTTACCCAAACCTTAGTAAGACATGAGATATCATCTAAGTGCCCATCCCCTAGTAATATTGTGAGGTGTGGCTTAAGGTTCATGTTCAGGTTTCTTAAGATTCTTCAAACATGCTTTGATCATAAAGGCCAAGTTCTGGCGACGTGCAAATGGTTTCTTAGAATTGGTGCCTAAGTTCGAAGTGTGAAAAGACATAGCATGCTGAAAATATGAAAAAAGTCAAACACAAGCAGATGAACCTCAGACTAGGGGCAACATTTGGTTTCGATTCACATGCATGTTATTTCTGAATGTCAGTTGAAGGTTTCTAAGCCTAAGTATTCATGCATTCTATGTTTGGTTCAAATTCAAAATAAGATCATGATATAATCTTCTAGCATGGAATATCCTGCGAGCAGTTAAAATTGAAGAGAAGAAAGTGGACTTACCGCGTGATTCTGAGTCAAAAGATGGATATCAGGCTCTCGGAGGATGATCTTAAGAGCCACTCCCTCATCCCTCGGGATGAATCTCTTTATCCCACGAGTGTCCATGCGATGAGCGACTGGGCGTATGTCAAGGGATGAAAAGGAGCAGAAGAGCCCTCATTGGTATGCGGGTCAAGATACCACTCTAGCCCAGCCTCTGCAGCCGCTTACTCTATTGCATATACAACTTGTGTTGTCGTCTGCTCTGTTGCACGCTTGGCCTCTGCCGCTAGAGGCTCCATCGCGTCTGAACTCCCATGAAGAGGAACAAAAGGCTGTGGTCTAAAACCCTACTAACTGAAATATCGAACCCCCCATTGCCAATGGTGCCCATGGAAGTGCTTCTCGTGGCGACAGGACAAAGGCATGCTCCTAAGTCATCATCTCCACGTCTACAACCCGTCATGAATAGAAAGGGAAGGAATAAAAGAGTAAACATCCTCTAGAGAGCCGTAAGAACTCGAAATCATGGCATTAGAACTCAAAGAACCAAGGAAACTCAAGGAAATGGAGAGAAATAGAGAGAGAGAGAGAGAGAGAGAGAGAGTTTGGAGAACCAAAGTGATCTGTCCTGCGCGCTTCTAGAGGCTTTATAGAGCCTTAGGTTTTTGCGATCACAAGTTTCCCAACTCACGACTACAACCTTTTCGAATCGTGAAGTAGCGACCTCAAACTTCAACTCAAAGATTCCTCACGACCGCAACCTGAGCCAGCCGTCACATCACAACCGTGGGCTCTGGACTAGCAACCGTAAACTTTGAAAGTTTGCAGGCAACCATTTACTTTTCCCTTGATGGTTTTAGGTTTTAAAAATAAGAATTTCATCCATAAAAATGACTTTTTAAGGTCTTGACTTGACCTTTAAATTTGTGTTCTTTTCCATAAAAATAACTTTTTACGGTTTTGACTCAATCTTTTAAGGTCTTGATACGACCTTACTTTTTCAAGTGGGATTGAATGGCCAATCGATAAAGTCAAAAACTTTTTGCTTTATTAACTAATTGAATAGTTCATCTGATTTTGACAAGTCAAATGAATATTATCCATAAGTTGTTGGTTGGTTCTTTCTGATAGACTGCACTAAAGGCATATTTAGTGGTTTATCCATTTTTGCAATGTGTCACAAACAATTGGCGTTTAACCAATTATTTGTGCAACATTGATTTATAAATCTTCGTCAACCTCTTGATAATAGGTAATGATGAGTTCCTCTTTTGTTCTTCTTTTAATAAGACTTCATATCTTGTAGCCCCTGAGGCTAGTTCAAATAAATCTTTAAATTCTATTCTGTAGAACTTTTTTCTTATTTCAAAATCAAGCCCTTTTGGGCTACTTTGACCAATTCATTCTTAGGTACAAATACACGACATCTATTCCTTATCCTTTTGAATTTATTAATGAACTGTTCAGCAGATTCGATTGAATTTGGTTTTAACTTGACCAAGTCGTCCATTGAAACTTCATGTTCTGTCCTGAAGAATTGAGAGTGAAATTTCTCTTCCATTTCTTGCCATGTTTAGATGTAATTAACTGGAAAGTCAATAAACAATGTGAAGGTAACTTTGGTCAATGAATGTGGGAACAATCTCATTTTAAGAACATCATTATTTTCAACTTCTCCACATTGCAAAAAAAATCTTTCAATATGCTCTATTGTTGACTGGACCATAAAAATCGTGAACAATTTTGATTATCTACTACCTATTAGCCACTAATTGTTGGCCAATCATATGAGGGATATTCAATAGTTGTTCAACCTATGGTATATGTTGTTCGACCCTAAAGGGATCATCTAGTGGTAGAGGGGGATATACCCCTGTGGGTGGTCTCCTTAGCCCTATTACTGGTCTATATCTTGAACTTGATCTAAAAGTAATTCTTGGATCATAAACAAGATTGTAATATAACCATTGCTGGTAGTGAGGACCACTGAAGGTCCTTAAAGCTCTGTTTGTGTCCTTATTGGTGGCAGGTGGACATTTACCACTTCAACAAGTGGGTTCACCGTTGGTGTCATTCCTTGTTCAGGGCCACTTATGATTTTTTTCATTACTGAAATCAAATATTGATTTCCTTCAGCATTGGGGTTGGAAAATACTTCCATGAGTTGTTGCATCATCTCAAAAACAACAAAACTCTTTTGGTCATTTAATTGACTAGCATCATGATCACCCATTACCGGGCACTGGTTGACATTGGCTTCACTGTTAGCCTCAACTTAAGCCCATTTTTCCTGAATCCATTTGTCTTGTCTTCTTGTGTTGAACATTTCTTCTGACTTAGTATATGTCCCATTGGACATGCCAAAAATTTTTAGCCAATGAAATAACCTTTCGTCGAGATCGATAGAGAAAACTAATTAATAAAGTGATTGTATTGTGGTTCGATGCCTTGTTTCAAAATTTTTCAGAAGAAACATCAATTTAAATGTGAGAACTTTGAAGTAACAGAAAAATTTATTGCTAAGCAAATAAGAAGTTATAATGCGAGAAAACTAAAATTCTAAAAACTAAACGTAACGCGACATATGAAAAAATAGATAGGCTAGTGCCTAGTGTTGTGTATCCTTGATCCTCCACAACTAAGCCTATCTATAGGCGCTGAATTGTTTTCTCCCATGAATTAAAAAAGAGTAACTACCTCTATCCCTAAATCAGTGGTAACTGTCTTCAACTGCTATATTATTGGGAGCGCCATGTGTAAACACCCGATTTGACCTAGCCGAATATTAGATTTATCCATGTAGATTCGATGATGAAGAACAAGAGAAATGGTACTCAAAAACCTTCAAACAATCGCGGAAGAACAATTTTGGCTTAGTAAACCAGAAAAAAACCTTATAAGCCTTTAGGCCACAACCTTTTCACCATGGTCGCCACATTCAAAGCCCTCAATTTGTTGTGATCACACCATTCATTATTGCAATCACCATGTTCATTGACATGACCGTAACAAATCACTCGTAAAACCCTAATTTTCATGGCAACCGCTATCACCATTCATTGCGGCTTCAACTTTTGGTGCTTGACAGTGAAACTTTTTATTCCTTCCACGTGTCAGAACGCCACAGGATGAAGCCCTAGGCTCTTGACCTATAAATGCAGAGTCATTTTTTGAGGAGAACCAATTTTGGTTATCAAAACTCTACCGAACTACCAACTCAAATTCTCATTTTCACATTTTTAGCTCCATTTCTGATTCTTGGAGTACTAAAATTGTTCCCGACAATTGGAGGATAGGCAGCTGATTGCTCCATTTTAGTCTTAAGAATACATCCAAATCACCATTCTATAGGTATAATAGTAAAATTTTCGGCACTTCTCTTTCTACACCTCTTGTCTCCCGTGAAAGACCGGAATTAAGTTCGATTTTATTACTTTCAAGTTTATCAATTTTATGCTCCTCACTTTCAATTCAAAATCTTCTTTATCATTGAATTAATAAAAATAGTTTATAGGATCTCTGTTTTACACCTTGCATGTTAGCACCCAACTTTTTGATTTTCAAAATTCAATAAAATAGCGTGCTTAAACCTTACGGTCGCAACAATTAATGTTTGACGTAACCTTTGTGCACTAACATTTTTACTGCCGTGACTTCGTTTCTCACGATCGTGAACTTTGGGCTTCAATTTTCTAGCGACTACAACATTAATAGTCACGACTGTAAGGTTTTTATGCCTTCAGTAGCTTAATTTTATAGTTTAACATTCTGTTATAGCTTTGTTATTTCGATCATGTTCTGTTTAGCCTAATTTCAACATGATTAGTGAATAGGAAATGCTTTTTGCTTGCTTTTATTATAATAATTTCTTTTCTTTTTAATGTGTTAATAAGATTAAAATATGTATTTTTATTATTTGATTGTGAATGTTCTCTCTTAACCGCCATATTCTGTATTTACATGCATTTAAAAATTTAAGAAAAAGAATCAATAATGATGAGAAGAGGCCAACATAATGGTTGGGAAAAATAGGATAACTAAAACCTTTCTCGTTTCGTACTTTAGCCCCAAAATCTTTTTCTTTGATAATGAAAAATGACCAGTGTTTTATTTTTTTTATTTTTATTTTTCTCAAAAATTAAGTGGTGACTCTATTTTTCAAATGTAAAGGGTTTTCAAAATTTCAATTTTAAGGTTTTATTTTCCTTTATAAAATCTTTTTAACAAAATAAATGAATTTCCTTTACAAACTAGATAAAAACTCCACACCATGGCAGTTATTTGCTTTATTAGGTAGTTGTGTTATTTTCTTTTTGTTAGTTCGTTACCAGCTATCTCCTTTTTAAGTGTGAGATGCCTTTGTTGGATAACAGACCGCTTGACATATTCTTTTATTCAACAGAGTTTATATAAGGCATTGTCTCGACAAAAGTTGTAAAGACACCCTCATTTTGCTCCACATGACATTAGAATCCCTATCGATAAATTGTTGTGGAATATGATGTAAATAGATTGATAGCTACTCAGTCTCGTCCAAGAGTCTAATCCTTTTGTGCTACTTTTTTTCTTTGAAAAAAAGAAGAATTCGTTACGATGTTCTAAATAAAAAATAACAACCCTATTAAATAGATACCCCAAAAAAGCACTCACTCATTAATACAAGGAAAATGATTAGAAAATCAATGGAAAAAGCTCAGTGTTAAACGCGATGATGTACCTGGTCATTTAAATTAGACCTCTATTTTGGTACAAGGATAACAAGTTTAGCCCTTCCACTTTAATCGATTTTGGGTCTAAGGAGCAACTAGTCTAACTTCTTGAGTAGCAAGATTCACCCGACTTCTATTGTAGAGGAACAACAACAGATGGTGGATTAGTTAGGGCTTCAATCCCTCCTTGCCTTTCTTTTCTCTCTCGCCAACAGAAGAATCCATTTCTTTTCTTATATTGTGTATTATGATGGATGTTTTGGAAGATATGATTATGAGAGGTTAAATTTCTCATGACAAATAATCATGAGATTGAATATCTATTGTGTTATTTATCCATTTTCTTAATATACTCTCATGTTTTTTGTTTGGGAGGGATTAACTATTTAATAACTAACCCCTCCCCCCTCTTTACTTATTTTCCTCTCTATTCCATCCTTTCTTCCTATTAGTTATCCTCATATAAGAGATTGTGTCCTATTCGGATTATTTGCCCAGATTTTCATTTTGAATTTAAGCACGGGATACAAAGATTATTCCGAACTATTACTCCAATCCCATCCTTAAATTCTTGAATACAAACATGACGTCCTCAACCACTCAATAATTCCAAAGTCTTAACATAATTCACATTGTGATTGGTTGTTTAAGTGAGTTGTACTATCCAAATGCTGAGAAATGCCTTGTTTTTCTTGAGGGTTAAAGGGGAGTGAAATTAGACTATATGGCCATGTTTGGAGTGGGAGATTAGACCATTTGATTGTATTATTAATCAATGGGACTTCTTAATCCAATGCTTGCTTAGGGAATAATTAATCCTATGAATAAGGGAATAATTAATCCCATGAGAAGGTGGGACATATAATTTCGAGATAACAAGTCACCTAAACTAAAAGTAAAATTACTTATTTACCCTTATATTTAAACCTTAAATTGACAGTCCTAGCTATTTTTGTCTGCTCTCAACTATCCACCACGCTCGATAGCCCTAATCTCAAATATCTACCAACGGTCCGAGTTCCCAGGGTCCCAAAGGCCTAAGGGTCTGAGGGTCCCGGGGGTTCAAGGGTCTACAACTCTTGGGTCTTGGGGTCCCGGTCGTCTAACGTCTAGGGGTCCTAGGGATTTGAGGACCTAGGGATCCCGGGGGTCCCAACGTTCGAGACTACAGAGTCCCAAGGTCCCGGGGTTCGGGCTCCTGGAAGTTTGGAGTCTCAAAATCTTGGAGGTCTGGGGGTTCTAGGGTTTGGAGATTTTGGGGGTCTGCGGGTTCGAGGTCCTAGGGGTTTGGGGTCTCAGGATCCCAGAGATCCACGAGTCCCGAGGTCTCTGAGTCCCGGGGTTCGAGATCCTAGACCACCGGGACCCCGGTGGTTCGGGGGTCCTGGGTTTTAGGGGTTAGGGGTCCCAGGGTTCTCGAGGGTTCAGGGATTCCAAGGTCCCGGGGGTTGGGGGTCCTTAGGTCTCGAGGTTCAAGGGTCCTTGGGGTTTGGGGGTCCGTGGCCCTGAGGGTTTGGGGTCTTGGGATCTCGGATGTTCGGGGATCTCGAGGTCCAGGGGGTCTATGGGTTCGAGGTCCCGGAGATCTAGGATCTCAGGATCCTGAAGATTCGAGGGTCTAGGGGGTCGGGGGCTCTAGGGGTTCGGGACTACAAAGTCCAGGGGTTTTAAGTCTGCACAATTGAAAATAGGGCAGCTAAGTAGGGGCATAGAGGAATCAAGAAAGCAAGCAGAGAAATAGAACAATGAAGAAGAGGACGTAGCCTTGAAGCAACTCAAGAAGACACAAGCCAATGTGAGCATTTGGGGGTTACTTGTGGTGTCCTATAAATACCGGCGGGCTGTCTTGAAAGCTTTGAACATTGTGGACATCTCGATCGATGTCCCTCCCGATCAGTTGGTTGGAATGCTTATGCTCGAGAAGCAGACCAATGTTATTGCCTCCAGTGACAAAGACTTTCCGATCGAAGGGCCATCTCACAATAAGCCGTTACATCTAACCGTCCAATGATTACGGAATGGGTGCCAGTCCTCTTAGTTGACAAAGGTTCTACTCTCAATGGGTGCCCACTATGAACTGCTTATTATTTGGGACTAAAGATGCATGACTTCAAGCCGAGCGCACAAGGGGTACGGGCATACGATAACACGAGAAGACATGTGTTGGGCTTAGTAACTTTCGCTATGATAGTGGGAACACTCAAAAGCGAGGTAGAGTTCTATGTTCTCGATGTGCTGGCCTCGTTTAATCTGTTGCTGGGAAGGCCATGGCTACACGACCCGTCGATTAGAGCAGTTCTGTCGACCCTGCACCAAAAAGTGGAGCTAATCAAGGAAGGAGTAACTGTCACCATTTCAGGTGAAATTAGCTTGCCAACCCCCCTTAGTGACACTACCTCACTCCTCGAGATTCAACATGGGGAGGAGGATCTTTTCCTAAATAGGTTCAACTTCGACAAGACTAAGGATGCGCAAGTTTTGATGAATAATGAAGAAAACTATGTGAAATCGAAAGTCGTGGCCATGATGGAAGGAATGTCCTATTTTCTAGGAATGGGACTAGATAAGCACTTGTAAGGAGTCTTAGAACTAATTCCCATGAACCACAACCGTCATGGTTATGGAATGGGTTACAAGCCAAAAGGGAAAGAATTGAGTATGGGAAAGTAAGAACCGAGTATGGGAAAGTACAGACCAATGTTAAATGGATGTTTCATCAAGGAAGGGGACGACTTTCCCTACTGTGAGTTTCCTGAGCCGTGGATAGAGGAGAAGACTAAACAAAAGTTATTGGGGCTGAAAATCTTTTTCGGCCACCAGTTGTTTGACAGCGAAAAAGAAGCAAAAATATGGCAAATGCGATTCACTAAAAAAGTGCCAACATACTGGGTTGTTCATTGCAAAAGGGGAGATCTGGGTTCCTTCTTCGATGAAGAGATGGCCCGAGTGTGTATAAATAACAAAGAAGACGAGGCTGCACTGATGATGGATGCCGACAGGCCCGTAAATTACACTACGCTCATTATGGATGTTGTTAAAATACAAAAGAGTCAATCCATTGAGTCTTTTCATATGCATGATGTCGAAAGTGAGTTGGAGTATGAGTCCGGTGAGTCTGTTTTAACCAGGTCTATAATGGTTCCTATGATGGCAAGCCTATCGAGAATGCATCTGTTGGCATCTCGAGTCATTTCCACTTCAAGTTTAAAATTGTAAACCCTATTGAAATCAATGAAATGAATCCGGATTTTGTTTACTTCATTGTGTCTCAAATATCTTGTTTGGATTCTGAAAATTTTAATAAATTTAAAGAGGATATCCCCAAATAATTAAAACTTTTAGTTGAACAAGAAGAGAAAATGCGAGCTAAATCTATAATGAAAAAAACTGTTTTAATAAATCTTAATAATGAAATGGATTCGCAAATAGTTCAGGTTGGTTTTGCACTATCTTCGAAAGAACGTGAGCAGTTAACCCTTTTATTGAAAGAATTTAAAGATATTTTTGCTTGGTCCTACAAAGATATGCTCGGAATTGACTTTAATATCGTACAACACCAGCTCCTTCTCTATCCCGAGGCTAAGCATGTCAAGTAGAAACTCAGGAGGACGTAAGGAGCTTTCTAGGGAAAATTCAGTTTGTTAGCCGATTTATAGCTAAACTAACCACAACCTATGAACCCATGTTCCGACTCTTAAAGAAAGGGACTAATTTTTGATGGGATCAACAGTGCCAGGATGTTTTCGATGCTATACGACAGTACTTGCAAGACCCTCCAGTCCTATCGCCACTAGAACCCAGTAATCATTTGATACTGTATTTGTCCATGACTAATTCAGCAATGAAATGTGTGCTCGCTCAAGAAGATAAAGCCAAGAGTTGCCTGCTACCTAAGCAAAAGATGACTGAATGCGAACGTCGGTATACATCTTTGGAAAAGACTTGATGGGCGCTAGTTTAGGCATCCAAGAAATTACGCCATTACATGCTAGCATACCGAGTTGTTCTAATCTTAAGGATAGACTCGCTTAAGTACCTCTTCAAGAAGCCAGCATTGACAGGAAAGTTGGCTCATTGGTTGCTCACGCTGGTTGAATTCGACTTGTAGTAGGTCACAAGGAAATCCGTGGAAGATAGAGCCGTTGTAGAATTTCTGGCCAACCATCCTATTGAAGGAGTTGAAGAACTGAAGTTTGAGTTTTCCGATGAGCAAGTGTTGAAAATTAAGGATCAGTGGACCCTCTATTTCGATGGAGCCTCGAACTAGTACCGGTACGGGATAGGGATACTCTTCATCACCCCCAATGATTCCCATATCCATTTGGCTTTTAAATCGAGTTTTGAGATCACTAACAATCACGCTGAGTAAGAAGCTTTCTTAGCCGGATTGGAAGTCCCTCTTGGAACTAGGGGCAAGAAAGTTGGAAGTTATAGGAGACTCAACTTTGGTTGTCGCCCAAGTTAAAGGAGAGTGGAGGATTAAAGAAAAAAAAATGATACAGTATTATCGAGGACTCGAGCTAATGATCCCCTGTTTTGAGATCGTAGGATTCACCCATGTCCCGAGACTACAAAACAAGTTCGTTGACACCTTGGCCACTCTGGCGTCAATGATAGCCCTACCACATGGGGTATGGATGAGGCCATTGAAAATTCAACAGAGGAATACACCTACGATTAGCAACATCGCCGCTACCTAAGAAGCCAATGACGGGCTTCCATGGTATCACGACATTTGAAATTTCATTAAGAAGGGAGAGTATCCCAACTAAGCTAGCAAAAAGGATCAAAGAGCAATCCGGAGGCTTGCTGCACAATTTGTAATATGTGGAGGAAGACTGTACAAGAGAGGATATCTGAGGTCAATAAGCTTTGTATTGACACAGAAGAGGGACACGAGTTGATGAGTGAAGTTCACATAGGAGTTTGTGGACCTCATATGAGTGGCATGATGATGAAGATACTGCGCCAAGGATACTTTTAGACGACAATGGAAATGGACTGTCACTAGTTTGTTCGAAGATGCCAAAAATGCTAAATCCACGCAAACCTCAGCTATGACCGTTTTCAGTTTAGGGAATCGACATGAATGGGAAAGTTACGCCCAAGGCATCAAATAGACAGGAGTTTATCCTCATAGCAATTGGTCACTTCACAAAGTGGGTTGAAGTTGCCTCTTACTGAAGGCCTCCCCAAGTAGCCAGGTTCATCAAGGAAAATCTTATCTGTCAGTACGGAGTTCTGCACGAGATAGTTTTCGACAATGGTTCTCACTTTTAAGGAGAAGTTTTACATCTTTTTGGAGGAATATCAGATTGTCAGCCCTAAGTCTTTGCCATACAGACCGCAAACCAATGGACCTGTGGAAGCTGCCAACAAAAATGTAAAGAAAGATCCGACAAAAAATAGAGGGAAGGAAGAATTGGCCGAAAAGTTACCATTTACGCTTTGGGGATACCGAATTAGAACTTCTACTGGAGCAACGCCCTATGCTTTGGTTTACGAAGTGGAAGCAATTCTACCTATAGAATTGGAGATCCCATCTCTACGAATAATGGCTGAAAGTAATATTCTCGAGTCAAAATGGCAGGCAGATAGGCTTGACAAGTTACATTTGTTTGAAGAAATGAGGCTCAAAACGCTGTTTCACATCCACGGGCACTAGAGAAGAATAGATCGGGCATTTAACAAGAAAATTAAGTCTCAAAATTTGAAAGAACGAGATTTGGTTCTCAAAGAGATCAAAGCCCCGATCTTCTACCCAAGGAGAAAGCTCAAACCTAGTTCGGTCGGGTCTTATCTTATCAAAACCCTGATGTCAGAAAGAGCCGCTATTCTTATGGATCTGGATGAGAATGTCTTTTCTACGCCAACCAACTCGAATCAGCTTAAAAGATTTTATCCTTGAGAGAAAAATTGAAATAAAGAGAAAAACTCACTGGGTTGAAAACTGTAAAGGCTAGGTAAAAGTTAAAGAAACCTGCAAGGCCAAAAACCCAAAAAGGCGACCATGGAAAAAGTTAGGGCATTGAAAAGGAGAGTGTCAATACCTGAGTGTAACCTATGCCTCGAACTACGTTATGGCCTAATTCCCGTCTTCGAGATACGTAGGCAACTTCTTTTAGAAGTTTGGCCCAGACCTTTGTTCAAAGCCATCATTTGTAATCATGTCTTGAATAGTTGATCAATGCAAGAGCTTACTTTAAGTTCTTCTAATAAATTGGTTATACTGCAAAAACAAAAAATCTAAGAAATAGTTCCAGGAATCATCACAAACTAGAAGTGGAAAAAATTTCATTAAAAAGATTTACTGATTCAGTTGGTTCTAAAAACAAGAGAGGCTCGTAAGTCATCATCTTAAAAAGCTAAAAAAAAGGAGAGAGAGAGAGAGAGAGAGAAGAGAAAACAAATAAAATATTGAGGTACAACAAAGAAAAGTCAAGTCCTTCTCCTCTTTGTGTCTCCTCCCTACCTTGCACTGCACTCTAATTCTGTCACAAGCCAAGCCTTGTAATCCTTAGAAAGCCAGCTGTCAAACTCTTTGCCAACTGGAATCCTCAGTCGAAAAGGCCAAAGCCCGCTGGTACTGACCCAAGAAAGGGACTCGATGTGCAGAACTGTACAGATGATTCACAGCAGTGTCAGGTCTGATATGAGTATATCCAAATTGACGAAGAATGAGATATGGATGATAGATAGTAGCTAACTTCAAGCCGACCAACAGAACCCTCGGGTGACCCACGTGACAATAGTCATGAGAGTTATCTTCAGCCAAAGGCATAGCTAGGAAATGTCCTCCCTAGTTCTTCCAAGTAGCTTCAGTGGAGCAGAGCCGGTAAGCTCGACAATGGACGAATAACTTCACACTGTAGTTATCGGACATGGGTTTCTTTAGTAGATTCACCTTCTCCATCTGCCAAACCTGAGAGAACAAAGAAAAAGGAGAACGGAGCAGGAAAATAGAGAGAAAAATAGGAAAATGAGAGCTGAGCAAAAAAATAGAGAGAAATACAAAAAAAAATGAGAGCTGAGAGACTACCTGCAGCAGAAGAGCACTACATCAAAATCGAGGAGCATCTCGGTAAAGGATAATGGGACAAGGTCCCGACCTCATGGATTTGATGAGCCACATCCACCAAAGAAGAGCTAGCTAGCCTGCCCATCAGAAGGACCCAAGAGGAAGCGAGCTAGAAGACAGATGCAAAGGGCATAGCGACGCTGAAGTTGGAAAGAAAAGTCATCAAGAAACCCTCGAGACTCGAAGCGGTCTATGATCTTGGCCACATCAAGGGACCCATCATGGATAATGGGAGAAGTCTCCCGTCTAGAATAGCAGCAGAGATGCACCAACCTATCAATGGGACTCGAGAAAGGAGTAGGAACTATGACCTCCTCTCGGCCTAAAATCTCGAGAATGGCAAAAAAGTCATCTACTATCGGGCACAGCTCTTCATATCTAAAGCACGTGCACGTCGGAATCCCAAAGTTGGGTAGCCCCTCTCAAAAGAGGCAAGTCGATTCTCATGATCTTCACAAAGAATAGCACTTCCAGGCCAAAGTTGATGAAGTTCTTGCGCTCGACCAAAGAGAACTCACCCAACCACGACAAAAGGGAGTTGTTGAAAGAACAAACCATTGAAAGACAAGGAGAATAGAGAATATCTCAGGAAGTGGGTTCTGAACCAATGGGTCCTCTTTTATAGAGCCCGAAAGGAGAGAGGACCACACAATCAGCACTGTTTTTTGCTCCAAAAAGCTCCGCCATCAAACTTCACAGCTATGAACTCTAATTTTCTAGGCCGCAAATCTTTTAAGCATCATGGCCGCGAGATTTTTCCTCACAACTGCAAACTTTTCCTGCAAAATTTTTTTAACAACACTTCCCTTTCTTGCTAGCATCCTTGCCAAGAACTTGTAAGCAACTCACAACACAAAAGTGGGCTCGCAGGGCAAGTAATCAACTCACAAACATTCATTATGCATAATAAAAGATTCGAGTGATCGAAAATATATTTTCATATGTATGAAAAAAGTCAAGCATCCACAATAAACATAATGTAATCATATGCAGTGCATCAAGAGTATCAGTGGACACGCAAGCCTAAGTAAAGAAATAGGCACGTAGGCCTCTATGTACAAGAAAGAAAGAGAAAAGAAAAGAATCAAGGGTCGTCACTCGTGCCAAGTCCTCTTCCTCTCTTCTAAAATCCTAGTCATATGCGAAACGTTTTCTAGGCCCTTAAGTTCGTGAAATGATTCTTAGGCTTGTTAAGCCCTAGTGATCTAGGCACCCCAAAACCCTAGAAAACTAGGCATCTCTTTTTCAAGCCCTAGAAAACTAGGCATCTCTTTTCCAAGACCTAGAGGACTAGGCATCCCCTTTTCCCTAGCCCTAAAGGACTAGGCATCCCACTTTTGCAAGCCCTAAAGAACTAGGCATCCCTCTTCTCTAAGTCCTACAGGATTAGGCATTCATTTTCTAAGCCCTAGACGACTAGGCATTCCTTTTTCCCAAGCCCTAGAGGACTAAGCAACTCTCTCTTTCAAATCCTGGTCATATGCGAAGCATTGTCTAGGTCTTAAGCTTGTGAGAGGATCCTTAGATTTTTTCTAAACTCTAGAGAACTAGGCATCCCTCTCTTCTAAAACCCTAGTCATATGCGAAGCGTTGTCTAAGTCCTAAGTTCGTAGGATAATTCTAAGGTTCATCAAGCCCTAGTGTTCTAGGAACCTTTAAGCCCTGCTTTCCAGGAACCTCCAATGGAGTTCTTAAAGCTTTGGATTGTTGATTACTTCTTTAGGTCCTGACTCGACCTTTTGAAGTTCTTATGTTTTGCATTATACCTTATACCTGCACCATGTTTTGCATCTACCATGCATTATGATTATCTTGCTTGCATCATATGCATTGCCCAATGAACTTCGACCGGTCTGATCATTTACAATGGGGTACGTAGGAAGCTCGATAGAAATTTAGGTTCGACCACGCTTTTTTACATGTTTTGTTTGTGTCTAAGATTAGCGGCTTGTTCGATCGGTTTGTCTCAGGAACTTTGACATTCACTTGCACCACGAGTTGCTGTAAAATTCTGTCAAAGAGGGGCAACTGTAGACACCCAAATCTGACTAAGCCGAATCTTAGGCACCCATCTCAAATGCGCCCCGATGACGAAAGAATGAGAATCAAGTTCGGAGATACTCCTAAGCAAGCGAAAACACAAACCATTAAATAGTCAAAGCCGTGACCTTCATTTCTAACAGCCATCACTATTTGATCCTCGTTGATACTTTTTGATCTTGGCCGCTACCTTTGTTGTAACGGCCGCCACTTTAGAAACCCCACCACTACATTTCATCTTCATACAGATTGCTGCCTGAACTGTAAAAAAGAAAAAAGGTAACGGTCGTCACTTTTATCCCTTTTTGGATAGGTGGCAGCATTCCATAGGGGGTCTGCCTTGCCCGTTTTATATATAAATAGACGACGTTTTCAAGCCAAAGAAGAGGAGAACAATTCCAGAACACTCTTACTCTGCCAAAATCCATTCTCACCCAATGTCCTATACTTCCCTAACCATTTTTGTGTTCTTGCTTGCCTTAGAGGAGTCCTTGGAGCTTGTATTGTATTGAAGACCTCCTATTCACACCCCCGAGGAACCAGTTGAGGCGGATATACACACGAGGTAACCTTAGGAACCACGACTTTTCTCTAAACCCTCATTTTCTTCCTCCAAGAGTGTCGTGGGCGAGGTTTCTATTGTTTTGTTATCATTTATTTATATAAAAGCATCATTTTCCTTAAGTTCTTATTATATTCAGTTTTTTAACGGTATTTTGCTCTCGTATAGTTACTATTGTTTTCGTTCTGTTTTCATACTCACGAGCACACCAAACACATTTGAAGTTTTCTGAGGTTCTACAAAACCATCAATTGTGACCTTTCAATGACACGGTCGTGAAGTGTCATGCTGAGCCACCATCTTTTTGATCGAAAATGGTAATGGCCGTGAGGTTCCTATACTGAGCTGTCATTTTCAGACCTATACAAGGTACGACCGTGTGGTTTATTTGCCCAGGCCACAATGCTCCTTTTAGGCTAAAGATGTAAAGAAACGTTTTCAAAACCCTTTGATCTCCTTTTATTTCATATTTTTCTGTCTTGTTTTTGTTCTGTTTAATGTTCATGCATCTCGATTTACTTTCTTGAAAAGTGATGAATAGTAGATCTGGCATAGATTAAATGAGTTATGGTATCTGTTTCTTACATTTTCATTTCTGCTTGTTTCGAGGTTCTATAAAACCAACGGTCGTGATGTTCTTATACCGAGCCATCACCTTTATGCCTATGAATAGTCTGGCTGTGATATTCCTTTATCCAGGCCGTGACCTTTGTCTTGGGCTAAGAGTGTGAAGATGTCTTTAAAAATTTCGTGATATTTATTCTTTTAGTTTTCTTTTCCTCTTTGTTGTTCTAATATGTATTCTTTCTTTTATAACCTTGTTTCCTTCCTTAAAGGGCAATGAACAGTAGATCTAACACCAGATCAGTGGGTTGTGATCACTGTTCTTTATGCTTTCATTTCAGTACCTAATGTGGACCTAGAACATGTCGGCCGTGACCTTAAAATACCCGTGGCCGTATGTTTTATAAACCATAAAGTGTTGGCCGCCATATGTTGTTATCATGGCCGTCAGTTTTACCTCTATGATTGGCACGGCTGTCCTTTTACCTTGGCTATGGCTGCGTGATTTTTGGAAGCCAGTGACATGAGAGATGTGTTCATGCATCCTTTTTTCCATCCACAGTGTCCAGTACTTTCTGTTTAGTGTTTTTCATTGCATGAAGGATGAGGAATTTGGCTTAAGATTGATAGGTCATGGCCTCTATCCTGTTTATCTTACGCATTTAGGCCCCCTTTTTGGTCCTCGCTTCACATCCATACTCTTTTTGGAACCCTAAAAATCACAGCCGCGACGTTTTATTTATCATGTTTGTCGCGATAATCCTATATTTGTCACGGCCGCCAGCTTTGTGACCTTTTATGTCATGGTCGTAATATGTGTTGCTATGGCCGTGTGTTTTATGCATATCCAGTTACTTGAAATAGTGTTTTAATATTTTCTATTTTGTTCTGTATAACCTGTTTATAACATGTTAGAAACTAAAACTTTGTTGCATGTCCCTTAGGTCTTTATTTGTTTATTTTACTGCCCACTCACGTGTTTTTCACTTTGTTTTGCTCAAACTATACGTGTGGCATATCTAGAAATAATAATCAAATCGCATGACCCTGAGAATCGTAGTTAGTTTTTACTTTTGTTTGAACTCTTTTCAACCTCATGTTCTGTATAGGTTACCTTTAAAAAAATTTATAATAAGAACCAACATTGACAAAATAGAGGTCAACCTTACGGTTGGACGAGAATTACTAGTTTTGAAATATCTAATCCATCCTAATCCAGATTAACACTCCAAACATGACCTATAAGAATAATTTAATATAGCCCTTTATTTGGTTTGCCAAATTAAGAGGGGGATTGAACTATTATCTTAATCCTCCTAACTATCATACATTTCCATCTCAAGACTATTATTATCTCACTACACATGAATTTAGGAATCTCAAAATTATTATTATTATTATTGTTGTTGTTGTTGTCGTCGTCGTCCCACTACTCATGTGAGTTTAGTAATCTCAGTACAATAATAATTCTCTTAAAATATGTTAAACCAAATAGCGTACTATTTATTATTAAGTTATTTCACTCTCAACCAAACATCTTTCTATGCAAAAAAATTCTATACTAATAATCAAATTCATAATAATTCAGGTATTAATAATTCAGGCACATTAATTATCTCGTAAATCCTTCAACCAAACGAGCCCAAAATGTATGAGAAAGAAAATGCTGACTCCCATAAATTGGGTAAACATTATACTTGTTTATACATACATATGATCACATATATGAGCAGCCAGAGGCACTGCGTTACGGTTGGCATTCGCATGAAGAATTCCCCTCCATCTTTTGTAGTCCAAAATCCAAAATGCAAACGGCCTGCCTCTTTTTTCTTTCTTTCATTTTCTTCCCAAAATATAACTTGCCGGAAATGAAAGCAACAGCAGTTCAAAATTTAGACTAGAAGAGACCGTGTTCTGCGTGTTGTTGGCTGCTCTTCAACAGTTGAGCTTGTTATTCTTTGTCGACTGGTCTTTAGACTTGTTTTGCCACTGGCAGGGGCTCTTGTAATCTGGTTTGCTTATAGCGAAGGAACCAGGAATTGACTTGGATTCCGTGCATGTTACCCAAAATATAACGGCCTGTCCCTTTTTGATTTTGATTTGTATATTTGTGATTCTGCGTGTTATTGCAAGGACATGACATCCTATAGGAGATTCGTCTGCTAGAACTATAAACAGTGTCCAAACAATAATGATACTACATTAACTACCTTTTCATAATGGTGTTCAAACACTTCATGAAAAACTAGGACAAGGTACCACGTACCGACATGCATTACCAAACCTTGAGCTAGTTGGTTATGTTTACACTTTACACGTGAAAAATACTAGTACAGCGAAGGCTCACATAGAAATACAATAAAAACAAAGTGCCTTTAACGCCGGAAGGCATTGCCTTCACCCACTGCTGACCTGCTCTGCAAGTAATGTGTTCGGCGTCGAACACTCTCCTCTATAGTGGCGCTTCCCCCCCTCTCAGAGCCATACACACTTTTTTGAGCAGCATCCAAGAAATTCCTGCCCCTAGATGTGTGCACACTCAGAGCTTCTTGAGCATCAATCTCATCAGCCTTCTTCAGCCGTTTCCATCTTTGCACTTCGTGCAACTCTGCATCCATTTGCATCTTCTGCAGCTTATCAGCCATCTCTTCTTTGGAAAGCTTAAATGGAATGCTCCGTCGCTTCTGGTATGATTCCCGCCTTGGTGACATATCGGAAGAAATGTGAATGCTTGTACGTCTGCCTTCCCTCCCCTTTCTATCAGATATAGAATCCATCTGACCTTCCAAATAATATTTTTCATGTTTTGCTTTGTCAAGATTCTTCTTACTTCCATCCTGAGTTTCATCATTATCCATTGTCGAGTCCAACAAGGCATGAGATGGCTGCTCGCTGTACATCATCACCTTGTCAATATTCATCTTTCTTTGACTATTACTTTCCTTCAATTCTCTCACTGAACTTTGAGGTAACTTGTCTGAAGGCTCGTTGTATTTTAAGCTCTTGTGGGCACTTCTTTCTTCCCCTTCGCCAGCAATATTTTCTGAAACAAAGTGGCATTGTGATGATGAGCGCTTCTGATGCTTCGATTTCTTGTGGTGATGCCTCTCTTTGGATTTTGTACTTTCAGATGTCTTCTTCTCCTTGTACTTCTTTGCTTCAACCTACAAAAGTTTTGAGAAGGGGGTGAAGAGGTTTTCTGGGAAATCATACAGAACTTTGAGCAATTTAAGAAGTAAACCTCGGCTCTAGAGAAAAGGTGCCTAAGATTTCCCAAAGGGTAACTCAGTGTAGAAATCATTTGTAGTATACCAGTATATTGCACAGATTTATTCAGATTAATAGGAACATCAAACTATACCATGAAAAATGTGTACCATGCCATGACAAGATGCAAGAAAGTGGAGTGATGACAAAAAAAAAAAGAAGAGAGAGAGAGATGGCAAGGGAATAGGATGAATTAAGGAGAGTTAAAATTTGTACATGAAAGATGAATAAGCACTGAAATGGATTATAGAAGCGGTCTTGGAATGTCGCCAATGCCTGCTTCTGGTATGGTTTGTAAGGCCAAAATAAACATGCATTGCAAAGGGATCATTAATCCAGCATTCAAGTGGAAACCGCTATTTGACTAGGAGTAAGGCAAAAAGAAACACCATCCCACGTGCCACGAACTCTATGTTTGCTGTCTCAGCAACATATTTCTAGAACACTGGTGAACCCACCACACCAATAACCTAAATGAACAGAAGGAAAAAATTAAAAACCATCCTCAGACCCAAAACCAGAACCATGGAACCCAGAACTTAAAATCTACCATACTTTTTTTCGTCTTGCTTTTTTCATTTTATTTTTTTTTTAATTTCTACCTCCTGTCACTCCTTTTCACAGGTTATTCATTCTTTCTTCCCTAAGTGAAAGTGTTTGCATTAGGACGTGTATTTATTGTAATATCTTTTTTGATATAAAATAAACGCTTACCAAACAAAAGGTATCCGATCAAGGTGTTGGTCCACAACCCCCCCAAAAGGGAAAAAAAAAAAAAAAAAGAATGATGAGGAGAGCTATTTATTATATGGTAGTCAGCACTGGGGACCCATTCTAAACCTGACCTGTTGTCCTCCATGATGACAAGACTAATCTTAATGGGAAGTTTTTCAATGTAATCAGTGCATCCATTTTTTTGTAATTATTTTGTAAATAAAAGGCACCAAAGGGGTGCCACATATATACAAAAAAGTATCAATGCGGTACATCATCCTTATATACTACATGAGATTAAGCACAAGACCTAAATCATAGATATATAAAATATCACTCAAAACAATCAAAGATATCCAAGAAATTGATTCAAGTACATCTCGGCTCCATCCAAAACAACCTAGGCTCTACTCTTCAATTCAAGGACAGGCTGTTTCACACAGTAGAAGTACTGTGGTTGTAATCTCTCCAAATGATTCACATCGAGATCACAGGCACCAAAAACACACATTTTACCTTCTCATCCCCACTCGAGCCCCTTTTTAATAAGAGTCGGGCAGTCTCTTCTGCCAACACATTACTTTGATTTTTTTTATTTTATTTACTTTTGGTAAGTAAGCTGCCAATACATAGTTACATACTTTGACGTTGCGTTGCCACTTAAGAAGTGCATAAACCTCCAAGAGGGGGGAGGGGGGAG
>JAOTRH010488807.1:0-24491 GCA_034768845.1 Heliamphora exappendiculata
GAAGTGTCAGATCCTGTAATGCCAGCTCAAGAGAGTCCATGGTGGTGGTGTTATAAGAAGATGAAGTTGAAGGAAATTTTGAAAATTCGTGCATCACGTGACTCCGTGCATCAGACGGTGAAACCTAGTCTAGTGACGGCAAAGCTGATACCGCTTGGAAAGCTCGATCTTCTTCCTTTAGAAAGTGTGTCTTTGTTACAGTACTCGACGCCAGTTTCTCACGAGACGTACTTTCCAGAAGAACGGACGCCGCCAAACATAACCCGGGGCCTAAGGGGTATCGATTGCCTCACCAATGCCTGGTAGATGTCAAATGACTCTGTGCGTCAGGCCGCTGAACCTCCTAGTCGCGCAGAGGGTTCAGATTTTCGCTAAGAACAATACGTAACGTTACTAAGCCTATATCCTACATTACCAGCTAATTACGCCACCCTTCGTTCATGTCGATTGATCGTATTTAATGATGGCTGTCGATAGTTCCATGTCAGATTGGTCTCTAATATACTGTGGCGGCTGCACTCAGAAGCGCTCGCCGGTCTGCCGAAAAGCTGCTTTCTTGTGGGTCTGGCTTGGACGTCGGTCAGCTTCTGTTCTCAATCAAAGCGATGAGTTGGCAGGTATTCTGGCTAGTTGTTGAGATCCTTTGCTGAAAAATTGATGTTCTCCGTCTCTTCTCTGATGAGGTCTTGAATGGTCAAATCATCACGTACGGGAGCAGGCGTTGAGCCTGGCGAATCTCCAGCATCGACTTCCATGGCGTCGTATAGTGCCGCGCTCGAGCGCTTCTGTGTCTACTTTAGCACTAGTCGGACCAGGGTGCGGTCGATTGCGGTCACTGTTGATGAGAGCGTGGCTCAAATCTACCAAGAACTCCAAAGGCTCTGTACCCTTGTCCAACTTCTCGATCCTTGCATGAATACCGTCAAGGATCCAATGAGACGCCTGGATACATCCTCGCAAACCAGCGCCACTACTGACATAGGCACAATCCTCGCTAATTACCAGACCGACGATGTTGAGTGGAAAACTATACTGTAGAGCGACATGTTACTGCAAGCTCTGGAACAATGGTGGCGCACAAGGCTGATGATCAAATCCGATTCATAATGGAGGTTCCGCACCCAGAAGGCCAGCCATCCAGCGAAGCTCAGACGGGCCTCGTTCGGCCTTATGTTTGTACAGTACTCACTGTACAGTACTGTACAGTGCAGTATCAATTGAGCTATACAGTACAGCAGTATACTGTACAGTATAGTCGATTGTTCCTTCTGTATATTGAAGCGCCTAGGTCACTTCAAGGGGTTACATTTGCTTCTTCCTAAGATGGACAACATACGTTCTGTAGAGGAATCATTAGCGCACATGCGGATCTCACTTGTGCGCACTATCCAGATTGTGCGTGTAGCGAGGCACGAAATATTGCAATCAAGATCTCGTCTTCGCCAGGCCGTACAAGACCTCTGGCATTCTAATACAGTATGCTCGAATCTTATGGTGGAACTGCTCGTACTTTTGAACGGAATGGACGAGGTTGAGCCGCCCGGACTACTCCCGCCTTTATCCGAAGTAAAGGCATCATTTATCGCAGGACACGCTGCTGAAGAATCGCGCAACGAGCAGCCCCCGCGTAGTGGAGATCTCTTAGATTCGGCGGTTTCTGAAGACCTGTTGGACGAGACGCTATATGCCGATAGACAACGGCGAGGGTCTTACGACGTTGTGTCGGAGGCGTACTGAGAACCAAGCACTCGTCAGAAAAGAGCCATCTTGTCTAGTCCTTATTTGATGGGCCCTTGCCCATTGTAACCTCGCTCTTGCTGCCTGTGTAAGGTGTGGACGCTTCTTGCAACGCCGATTAATATCTCTTGAAGTTTCATATCCTTCAATGCTTGTTCAATTTGATCCATATTGGTGGTGTGATAAACGATTGAAGTCAGAAGGATTTCTCAAAATTTTGTCCGTCACGTGAGTCTGTGCGTCACTCTCCGAACCTTTTTCTGCACTTACGACCCCAAACTGGAGTACAGGCTTGACCCCAAACCGTAGGTTATGGTCGAAGCAGTGATAATGACACGGGTCCATCAGGCTTTTCCTCCATTGATGCATTTTCGATATCAAATCCGTCCTGGTGTGAAACATGTAGTCGCCAGCTAGAGCCGAATAGATTTGTTGCTGGGAACTCGGATGTTGCTCGGAGTGTCTAGGCACCAGGATGATCTATATAGGCGTGCTACGGACTCTTCTTCTAATAACGTTAGCGCGCTCGTCAATCACAAGGTTTAACCCGAGATGGGTAACACTGCCCCAGCAAGAAGTGCTATGGGACTTCGTCGTCACCCCACTATATCTTTCTACCTTCGAGCTACAAATTTAACCGCTCTATACGATCTTCTATTATACTAGACTCCTATGCTTTCTCATTTATAATTATGCTTACTATATTTATTATAGCTAGGTCTATATTGATATAACGCTATGTTGGAACGAAGCTCTCTAGTGTCACTCCCAGACTCTTCCGCCTTTCGCTTCTTTGGACTTAGGTTTCTCTTTCACTCCTCTGCGAGAGCGGAACACTAGTCTGCTGACAGTTTGTGAGTAGCGATCTCTCCTGACTTCAATTTAATGGAGACTCTCCGGCTCTGTCGTGCTAACGACGTACCCGAGGGAGCAGAGCCCAAGCGAAACGAGCGAACGAAAGTTCTCGGCGGACTGACAACGATAGGTTCGCACAGTGTGGTAGTGCACAGGCAGTTCCAACGAATCCTGCAGCACATGCGCAACGAAGACGTCCTGGTTTTTATCCTTCGGCATAAGACTTTTGGGTTTCAAACATGCTCGAACCTGCGCTAGCCGCGAGAACTTGGTCATGTCGCAGGAGCCTACCATATTGCGGACCTTATAATCCTAGCAGGAATCAGTGTAGACTGCAGTCGAGGAGTTCCTTCTTTCCAAGGTACAGTGAAATCAATATTACTGCAAAAACAATTAGTACGTCGAATTTAGATTCGGTGAAGCAGTCGACCGCGCGAAGGCGTATAATGGCGGCAGCGAATCTTTTGGGTTTGAATTCTGCATTACGTGCATGGAGAGCAATGGTCCCAAGATCCAATTAACAATATTTGGTCCAAGCACGGCTAAGAAGCACACGATACGGCTATACTCGACAGTTCAAGCTTGCTGTTGCTACGACATTTTGAAGTGCTGGAAAGACATTTGTAGCATTTCGCGTGGAGTGGTCTCGTCGTAGCTGCTGGTTCATTTGGATAGCTAACGAGGCGTGCAATACTGCGCAGTATGATGCAGGCGTGATTATTAAAAGCTAATGCTGTGATGGATATGCAGTACCTGCATGGCTCTGGAGACGCTAAAGATAACGATGTTGGTCGTCAGTCCTGCAACGCCTGACCACAGAGCCATCCAAAACAGAGCGACGCAGAGCAGCTTGTATGCATGCCAAGGAGACTGCTCGTTGACGTCGTCTAGTTCGAAGCCTTGGATGAATGTACTGTTTAAAAGTGCTGCCGGCAATGGTCCAAGTCGCTGAAGCGTGTTGGTTAGATTTGAGCAATCCTGTGTCGGCGGGTTGCCGTACCTTGTTCCAACCAATGATGGTGCAATTTCCTGTGCTCTCCATGTTTGCAATCGTTTCCACGGCTTTCTTCGACCCCTGGTACCCTAAGAATCACGCAGCAGGATCGTGTCTTGCTCACTCCTTACAAAGTTTTGCACCTGAGCTCAACACTGCTGACGACCAAAGAGAGCGAACTTCTGGTGAAGATCCGCGCTACCACGACGTCCAGGAAGCAATGAAGCAACTCGATCTCCGACAGGATATACCTATGCTTCGCCGACAGAAGATAGACAACCGCCACGCATCACCTGCTATACAAACGCTCGGTTTCGTTTTCGCAAGAGCAGCGGTCGTGCGCATTCACCTTCGGGGTGAGCGCTCCTGTCACAAGTGACCATGCTCGTCACTTTCGGTCATCGATCCATTTCAACTATCACTGTCTCAGCGCGGACATCATTCGTATACCTCTGCTTCCTCGCTACTTTGCTTAGCAAGCTCATCCTCCTTCTCCAATGCGTCAGAGGCGGCCGAGACGATCTTGCAAACGCGATACCCAACGGCAGTAGCGCCTGGTCCAAGAGTCTGAACCTGAGCTATCATCCGCGAACTTCCAAAGGCCGCTCTCGCCCCAATAGGTGGGATTTTGGAAACTGATCACTGTACGGTGCAGGCCAATGATGCTGACCTTTGTGGCATCGTCTGATATCGAAGATCTGGACCTCCGCGTCCACGATCGAGCGATTCGGCGCGACCTCCCAGGCCTTCCAGCTAGCTCCTCAGGATTGGTCAAATACTCTTCAATGTCACCGACGTCGACGCAAACAACACAGCCGACACCACCGTTAGACGCTGGCATGCGACTCGCTGAATCGTGCAGTCGACGTCCTTCGAACGCCGTTACTGGACCGAGAAGCATTCCTGGAATCGCGTACTGTGCCAAAGCCGCCGAGACCTTGGGTGACCAAGGAGATGGGAACAATCTCGTCCACGCGCAGATGTTTCTGCTCGCAGGTCGTCTCGTTGACAGTGCGTACGCAGGGCAAGGATTGACTGGACGCGCAAGACTACCAAGATTGTACCTACGAGGGTCCGAACTAATGAAATTGCGACATTGATACGGAAATCGGGATCGCCACTTCGCCTAGGTGTGCTTCTGTTAGGCGGACATATGAGTCACACCACTAGAGCGAATGTGCGCCAGTGCTGTCCCAGCTCGCTAAATAGTAACATCGCTTAGGCTTGCGGCAGGTGGCAGACCAGTCAGTTCACTGCGGCAGAGAGTGCTGGGAATGTGTATATTTCAACCCCTCCCTACCCAGGTCGCAATCCCTTAGTATGATACATACGCGTTTCTTTTATGTTCGAGCTTAGTGGCGGGCTCCTACACTATGGCCGAGTCTTGGGCCAGTGCCTACCTTGCACGACTCACTGACCCCCAGAGAGCTTGGTATGCAAGTCTAAGCCCGGACCAGCAACGTGCACACCTGTCCCAAGTCCAGCAACAGCAAGTCCACCTCCAACGGCTTCAACAGCAGCAACTCCAGCAAGAGCAGCTCCGACAGCAGCAACTTCGACAGCAGCAACTTCGACAGCAGCAACTCCAGCAAGAGCAGCTCCGACAGCAGCAATTCCGCCAAGAGCAACTCCGCCAAGAGCAACTCCGCCAAGAGCAACTCCGCCAAGAGGAAGCCCTGCCACAACAAGCCCTGCCACAACGAAACTTTGCAGTGGTACAAGTATCAAACACCAATCCACCAAACTTTGAAGAGATCTACAATGGGAATGTTCGACATCAAATCACCGTCTTCGGGTACAGCAGGACGGTTGATATGATCACCAGCGCACTGGGTGTTACCGGGATTCGTTCATTGATCGTTTTAAACCTTTACCAATCACACCCGGAAGTCATGACTTCGCAGCATCCTCGCGTCGTGCGAAACTCCGACGTAGTTGTAAGCAACCTCAATCGAGTATCCCTAGTCCCTGTTATAGATTCGCGAATTACTCTGGAGGAGGTTCGAACCGTGTCGCTGGACGCGAAGAAGACACCCAGATTGTTGCCATCAGACACGCACAGGAAAATAAAAACATGGCTGCCCAGAAGAACCTCAGAAGGACACCACCTTCGCCGCCGACGAGACATTCCACTAGGCATCCGATAAGATTCTACCCAAGCAGCGGTCACTGCCAATCTCGTACATTTCTCAACCGACAGCCCCCGTCTTTCACTACCGCACTCCCTGAATCGGTGGAGTCGTACCTTCGCACTTCACTGTTTTCCGGGTATGTGCAACGTTTTTGGTTTTCCTCTCAGGGACGGCGGAACCTCGAAAGCGAAGATATCCAAGACCATCGCCCAACGAGCAGTGCCTGCGGCATTTCTGACCCTATATTCCACAGGTTCCTAGGAGCGGTGGCGTGAGCTTTGATGTGCCCCCGACTCCTCAGCAATGTACGAACTTTCAGCCATACTCTTCTCACCGAGGATACTTTTGGGGGACCAAATCCTCGCTGGACTCTTCAATGACGACTGTGTTGAAAACGACTCCTGCCTAGTGTACAACGACGGGTCCTCAAAATCCCTCAACCTCTCCGACCCCGAATCCATAATCTTCCTCAAATAAAAGTCCTCAAACTCATTCAATGGCGAGTCCTCGATCGTCATCAACGGCGCATCCACAATCACCCTCTTCAACAACAACAAACCTTACCTCATCCGGACTCTTCAAGATCCATTTACGAGCTCTCCAACATCCAAAGCCGACCAGGAAACTAACGTCTCGCCGAACTTTTCAACATCCAAGACAAGCCCGAGATCGTCAACACTCAAGTCCCCCCCTCCCCCCGGCGACGACGGGGTCTGCCATATCTGGAGCCTCGCTGAGCTCTTCGATATCTGGAGCCCAGGCACATTACTATAAATGTACTGGCCTTGCTTGCGTCGACTCCTGCTCGCGCCTCATATAAAAGGGCTGTGTGGAATTAGCTTAAGAAACAGCGCTTCCTTTGCTGAAACGGTCAGAGACCCGCTGTGATTACGCGCTTGACGTTGTCGAAGACATTGTCCCTGCCCGGGAGTTTGGTCTCGGGGGCTCTGAGGCTGCCTTGTTCTTGTTCGTGTCTAGGTGGTACGTTTGTCCTTGCTGTCAGTGTTGTACAGAGGCCTGATGATTTGGGCCAGTCGCTGGGTAATGCGCTGGATTTGAATAAGGTGAAGACCTCGCCGAGGTGATGTCCAACAGTCCGGAGGCCTGCTATTCTGTGTCGATCGCTTGATTGGACGCTCCATCTTGAAGAAGACCTCGACATTGTTGGATTGTCCTCCTCCTCATGTTGGAGCAGACGTCATCATTTGCCGTCATGCATCATGCGTGGCATTGAGGCGCTCAGAAGGCCTTCCTCCTAGATTGTTTGTTCCATCTTCAAGATGACGTTGCAGTTGCTGCCGGCGAGCTTGATGGCTGAATGTTCGGAGTCATGCGATGCCAATGGCGGAGAGCTAGGCGTTGCAGCGTGCGTTCGATCTCGAATGAGGCTTTCCTCTCCGCTGAGCTGACTGAGCGCTGGCCAGCTTGATGTTGTGATGTTCTGAGACCCCTGGATCGCGTCGTTGCTGGTACGTTCGATCTTCAGACGTCTGCGCTTTCTTGTCAGTCGATAAATGTCGGAGGATCTCTGGAGGTGGGGCATGTGTCTCACCTGTAATGATATCAGGGAAGAAAGGTGCCAGGATTGAAGGCTTTGCGCCAGTCCATTGCGCCGACAAGGTGCAAGTATCCAAGACTGCTTCATATCCCAATGCGATGGCAAGTTTCTTCTCCTCCTCCTCCTCCTCCTCTTCTGACGGGCAGGTTCACCTACTACCATGTTGCAACAGCATCTCTCCCTGACTACTTAACCGCACACCGGCACCAGATCGACAACCTCGCAGTTACTTGTTAGCACCAGCACCAGCACCATCGCCGAGACTTAGTCATCCACCATCAAATACCACCTGTCGCCGCATTCTCATTGCGCCGGTCCTGTGCGAATGCCACGTCAAACGCAATTTCGTGCGCGAACACCAACCTCGCAGCCCTTTCTCCCGCTTAGGACTTCTTTCCATCAAACGTCGACCTCGCGGGTTCGCCGCTTTCGCCCTGACACAATGCGAGCCGTCAAACACGATAGGGATCTTGTCGGACTCGAAAGAAGCCTTGGACTTCGAAGCTCTAGAGGCATTAGTCGTCAAAAGCATAATAGCAGTGAACCAATTGCCGCCATTTTGACAGGGATCCAGGCGTTGAATAAAGCGCACGTACACTACACAACAAGCGAAATCCGCCACTCCGAGTCGCTACGCAAGGGCGTGGCGGAGCTCTTCGAGAGATTGGGGCCTGAGATCTGGCCTGATGAGAGTCAACCTCAACCGCAGTGGCTTGAAGATCCAGACCCGTTAAAATTCGAAGGACTTTATCCGCGGCGCCTGCAATACACGAACGAGTCCGATCGTCAAATGTAAGTCGACTCAGTATCTACAATCAGTTCCCTCGTTAATGCCATACATAGCCTCCATGATCTGGTTTACAGCCTCGTTGTTGAAAAATGCTGCAATTACCACAGCAACCAACTCCAGAAGGCGCGAACATCTCAGCGTCATAGCCTCGACAACTTGGAGTCTGCTAGTGACACCCCTCAAAAGACCGAGCGCAGATTGGCTGCCGATAGCGATTCGGAGGTGCTAGATGCAGTTCCACCGAACCCTATGAACGCCTATTACGACAGCAACTACAGAACACGGAATCCGCAGTTCTTGAAACCTGGGGAATTTTCGCATCAAATGTTGCAGGCCTATGGAATGGCAAGCTCAGAGGCCGGGGCCGTGCCTGCAATCGAGACCACAGAACCCGCGCCCCCTGCTTGGGCGCCCATATCCTGGACGCCTGCCAATATGGCACCCAAAGAGCACACTCAAGAGCCGACCCCATCCGAGACTGCGACTTCTGATAGGTGGTCAATGAGATCCAAACGGAAGCGTCTTCAGCCCAACGAACAAGAATTGCTTCCCAAGAAGGTCAGTGGCGATCGAAAGGCGAAAAGACCAAGATGGTCGCAAATAATTCCCCTCAAGGTCTCTCCACATCACCTTGCGCGACTCGCGAATGGTGAGAGAATCGCCTCGCCCATACCGACGTCTCCAGAAGAAAACACGCCCCCGCCACAAGAAGATACGATTATGTCCAATGGCGAAGACGACGAGGAGCATCGACCATCGAATGATGGATCTCTGTCCAGCGTCCCAGCTACCCCCCGGGACGACTTTGTCACAGACAATGACACCATTGCTGTCAAACACGACGCCCGTTCTCGGACGCCCGCCAATCGGCCAACGCCCACACCCGTCGAGCCGAAAGAGGCCCACGAAGTCGAACCTCCAGCAGACAGACCGCCAGACGAGTTGTCTTTGTCGAATGGAAGTAGTCGCTCTCAAGGCGCTCGCCCAAAATCAGAGAGCGCTCCGACTTCGCGACCTGCCACGAGCCATCGCGAAATCGAAATGCCCATGCCTCCGCCAACTTCTCTGACTACACCACTCCAAAAGAAAGCGTCAGTGGCGCAAGAAATGAAATGGCGAACAGGCGTGATCAGGCCACCAAGCCGATCTCCTATGCCACCTGTCAATGGACTTATTTCACATCATTCAGCACCCGTGCAGAAGACGATGGCGCAAGGTGCACCTCCTAATGGGACGAACGCGGTGCATGCTCCTGATCGCGAACCAGACGCAGTGGCAGGTGCACCTCGACCGCCACATGGCGGCAGTCTTGCCTCTGCGATGCAGGCCTCAAACGTACCTCCTGTTGCGCCTCCAAGCAATGCTGCGCTACCCAAATCCCCACCACAGCACATGATCGCATCGAATGGCGGTGCGTTATCGCCCCGTCTCGGCGCGTCTCGACCTTCAAAGAAACACGGCCGCGTTGATGATGTCGAGCGGATTCTGGGAGAGCTTGCTGCTTGCCCCACAGTAAGGCAAGTCTTGCGTGCGCGGCCAAATATAAGACGCAGAGAGCTGCATATCATGAAAGAGATCCTCCACGGCCATCCAGAAAGCAGGACGAACTTGGAATCACTTTACGCTACATTGGAGGCGCGAGATGCTGATGGACAGAATGGACAGCATCAGCAAAGTCCATCCCAAGACCACAAACCTAAGCCTCCTGTCGCGGAGCTACCTCAAGGCGTCGCACTGCCGTTGCCTAGACCTACGCCAGGACACGGCAATTCGTTCACCGCGTTCGATAGCATCCAACAGCCGCCGGCCACACATATACAGCAGCAGCAGCGGCGGCAGCAGCAGCAGCACGCACTTGCCAATGTTGCTGACCCTGAGCGATCTGCTCGCTTTTCCATCATTCGAAGCCCTTCCACAGGCGAAGACAGGCGAAGACAGGACACGCCGCAACACGCTTGGGAATCAAATGCGGCGCGAGCACCACTTCCGCCAGGGGTTGCTTTCAAGCCCGCAGCAGCCCAGACTCCTACTCATATTCCCAAGCCCCAACTACAGGCGCAATTACAGCCCCAGTCACAGCAGTGTCGCCCACAACCCTATACGCAGCCGCCACCGCCACTTCACAATGTGCATTCCCAACCAGCGCATCCTGCACAGCCAGCAGCTGGCAACTTCACTACTGTTCAGCATCCGTACGGTGGATTCACGCGCGTGCTGAACATACCTAGCCAAGGCCCGCCGCAGTATGCACCACTGTATGGACAATATCAACATCCCCGACTCAGTGCGGTTCCGAACCCAGGTGGTCCTGGAAGGGCTGTCATCGACCAGCAGGATGTCATCTCCCTGCGTTTTACGCCCATCCACCACGAGAAAGAGCTGCAACCAAGACTCGCCATGCCGATCCGAAGCAATTCGATGCAGAGCGAACCGTCAGAGCTCCCAACGCCCGCCTCGTCTGCTCCAAGCATGAGCATGAGTCCCACACCAGCAGCTGCCTGGACCAACTCCCTCGAAGAAGTCTCTATCGAAATCAACTGGGCCTGCAGTCTTGACTACGCCGACTACCTCTCCATGAAAGCCTGCCTTTACTGCAAGACGACTGCAGAGTTCTTCTCCCTCATCGAAGCCCAGATGCCACATGAGTTGCAGGATATCAACGGCAACGGCAACCGCATCAAGGAAATCAAAGTCAAGGCACTCACGCCTCTCCAAGGCGTAGGAACAATGCCTCGCATCAAGCGCGATGAGAGCTCCGGCCGTATGGCTTTGAAGGCGTTGATCAAGAAGTTGAGGTCGCAGTCAGCGGATGCGGAGATTGAGCTGGAGTTTTTGGTGGTTTGGGAGTAAAACCCCGCCAACACACTCAAGACTAGGGGGATTTGACACCATATTAGATTGGCAGGCAGAATATAGCTTCACAGACCAACAAACCCCGGAGGCGTTTGGAGAGAGGAACCGCGCAACCCGCCGAGCTCCTTAACAAGTTGCGCGAGCGGTTTCTCATATGCAATCGCCCTTCAGCTGGGCGTACGGTCTTCGAACGTACGCCTGTGTCATACCAAGACGTCAGCTGCCTTACGTTGACTCGTCTGCGGGAATTCGTTAGGACACAGGTGCCCTTCGCCCAAAAGCTGAGTAAGCGCGCTGCTGCCTGGATTTTGGCTCCACACTCGCCTCCTTCACATGCTGTCAAGCCCTCTTGCCATGACCTACATGCAAGGCTTTGACTGGCCGGACGGCAGCGATTCCCGTCGACGGATCCAGAACACGGGGCTCTCAAAAAGGGATATATTGAGCCTCATTTCTTGGCAACTGCCAATCGAACTGTATACCCTTCCAATCACCATTTGTCACCCCTAACACGTTGTCCACCGTTCTGAAAGAGTTGTCTACACCTCACTGGCATGTCTTTAATCCTGTCTTGAATCTGTTCTTGTGTAATCAACCCCCAATAATAGGTCACTACAGCCTGAAGCTGGAGGTAGTCCATCTCATAGATCTGATCCTTACAGTGCATTTTGAGAAGCTCTTGCAACAACAACCAAATCCCTTCGATTGGATTCTAGTCTGGTGATTGTGGAGGGTGATTGTGAAGCTGTATAAGGTGTCCCTTCCTCATATTTCCACGGGCATTGTCGCTTGACCTGTGGCCATGTGATGGGTCCCCATCTTCCATCAAAATGGCTGCATTCCCTTGGGTTCTGAGATGCTGGCATCACAAATCAGACCTGATCTTTTCTAAAGACGGTCAATGGACTCACTCTTACTTACTGGATATCTAGAAAGAGCACAAACCACGAAGGAATCGAAAGGTAAAGACTGAGGAGCAATATCAATAAGAACTTCAACATTAGCTTAGCTCACAACCCCCTAAGACAATGACGACTAAAGCATTGCCAACGAATACTACTGCACACAATCGTGTACGTTCTACAACGCTTTCTAAAAGAAAATTGCTCAATTCATACCAGACGACAACGAGCGTATATCAGCTTCTGCGCCAACTGCGGACTGACGAGTATGGTTCTGTACACATCGCCGATAACGGTGCGACCTTCGCAAGTCGCAATTACTCGTACACTTACCGACTTTGACTAGGGGTTGCCTGCTTATATTCGAGCAACGACACTGTTATTAATGCTGTCCGTCTCTCGAATACTCAGATCCTAACTTGAATTGAGAGTGTACCGTCTTGGTATGCACTAGTTCGCTCTTACCTGCACGAGGTATTCGCGAACGTATCTGGAATCGGCGTCCAAGATATACAAATACCGAGTTCGAACAGGCTGCTAAGAAGGTAGGATCTGCAGTTTAGTAGCAGGCTGTCGCTATTAATTCATACATACAGGCAATGGCTTACTTCACGCGAATCATAAGATCCATCACAACGTATTGGACGGCAACTGGAGGCTCGACTGCTGGGAAATCTTCTGCGCTAATAACTTCGATTGCAATCTTTGGGGATTTTGCGGATTAGTACCACCTTGTAGCTAACTAGACTACGTTACTTACGAGACTTATCTAGGCCAGGCCAAGTATTCCACTTGATACGATTGCAACTATAGGTGGAGGGATTTGCGCCAGCTTGTTTCGATTCTCGATAGTGATTTAGACTAAGTGTGAATAAAGTATACAGCCAATCTGTATAGTATCCACGTCCTTACCTGTTATAAAACTGGCGTGAAGATCGCAAGTCGGCCCTTAAGCCGCTTCGCAGTGGGTGAAGGAGCGACGTCGGTAGTCTGAACGCCACCGTCGAGATCCTTAAGGCATTTTCAGGTTGGTACACATCCCTCCAACAATTTCTCGCCCAGGCTAACCATTATTCGCTTTCAGACAAGATCAAAGCCACCCTAATGCTCTCTGAAGTTCATGTACGTGGAGCTTATCTTTGTAGAACTGGTTCGCGAGTACCAACACCATCCTAGTTTCAAGCGACGTTTGTGTAAAGCTGGCTTCTCACATCTGGACTCTAGTTATCCAGGCCATTGACATTGTAAGATCAGTATATTCAAATACTATAGAATCTCTTACCGGTTCAACCGATTGCTCGTCCTCAACACAGGGGCTATAACAGAGACGGCCTGGCGCTCTATTATCCGTTCACTGGTTTTTAGGAGAGCTTCTTTCTGTTTCGGCGCCTATGATCTTCTGCCTCTCTGACCATATCGAAGAACATCGACAAGGATTTGGACTACTCTTTCAGAGCCTCGTACCGCTGCCTGTAAGGCGTTGCCAAACCCTCTACTTCTAATGTTGATGTTTGCTCCAAAAGGATCTGTACCACCCCGACATGGCTCTTAAACGCCACTGCGAGGAGTGCACTGCAGAACACTTCGCATTTTGCGTCGAGAATTGGCTCCCCAATCGCAACACGAACTGAACTTCAACATTAATACCGCGGTCCCTACATATACGCTCCACACGACTCATCTTCCTACTTTTCCGCCAAGCCACATCCGTACATCACATTATCCGCGCCCCCGACGAGCGATATCGACATAGCAGTGCATTTCTAGAAGAACCCTCGACACGTCTCCTAATGCCTACAGATCCTCGGGCGTTCTTTAGTCAGCGAAAGAAGTATCTGAACTGCATTTCAAGACATTCAACATTGCCACTGACGTTCAATTCAGGTTTGGGGAGCAAACAATCACTCTTGTCGCGGGGGATACAGAACGAGAGTTTATAGCACATGAAACTCTTCTCTGCGATCATTCCCCGTTCTTCGAAGGGGCAATTAAAAAGGAATGAATTCAAGGCCACGACCGCACTATTCCTCTCCTAGTCGACGAGCTAGATGCAAAGCCTTTAGGCCCAGAGAGGCTCAACCGAACAATGAGCAACAAGCTGCAATCGACAATGCAGTCGGCTGGTATTGCTGACAAGTACTGGCCGCGGGTGTTGCCTCATCACTCCGTCTACGTCCGCAATCGGTCCCCTTGCACCAAAAAAAGTCACACCATTTGAGCTGTTCACGAAGCGGCGTCCAAATCTTTCCAACATTCGGACCCTTGGCAGCAAGATCTATGTGCTTAAGGGCGAAAAGCAACAGCCTAAATGGCTAGGGTCACGAGTAATAGAAGGGGTCCTTCTAGGGTTTAAGGGAAACCACCAGTACCTTCACTTGGCGTACTAACGTCATCTTCGAGGAGCAGCTCCATAGTTCCGTATGTGATGAAATCCCTGTCATTCTACGAGCTCATGAAGAGACACCAGAGCTAGGGGAGGAGAGGTTGGAGACTCAGAATGCCTCTTCACTCACAGAGATTGCTTAGGCTGCATCACAGCTGATCGCTACGGACGATCCAGTTAATGCTGATGAAGCGCCAGTCGATGACGATTTCTGTGGCTGATTCCGAGGCATCCTGCCAGCTTCGCGGGGTGCACTTGGTGTCACAGTGTCACGCCTGCGTAGACGCTTGGAAGGCTCTTCATGTTCACGAGCGAGCTCATCTGTGGACGTGTCCGAGTCGAATGAGCCGCTCGCAGTTGCGGATGAAGGATTGGTTCGGCTAGCACTCACGCCGGAAGGAGTGGCGACGGTCGGCTGACTTCTCGCAACTGCGTTTGCATCAGCGATGAACAGGTTTCGCTTCTCTTCAGTGAAGTCTCTTGAGTTGCGGAACGCTGCAGCGCCTTGCCGGAAGCTGTCCGCCGTGTCTGTTATCGCATACGCACGCAACTGGGTCATGTGATACTCCGTCCCGCCGCCCGCCGATTGCCACGGATGCGCGGACACTTTCAGCTGTCCATCGGAGTAGGTCGTCCCCATCGCGTACGCATTGCCGTCGTACACTGGCGTGTCCCTCCCATAGTTCTGTAGCTTGAACAGGCCCTTCACACCATGCGCCATGTCATTCGTCAGCTGCAGTTGGGCCACGTTTGGTTTGCCCGCTGCGCTCTTTCCTTCAAAGAAGTAGTTCGGCGCGGCCGGCAGGTTATTCTTGGTAGCGGGTACAATGTACTGGTTGAGGTCAGCTCGTACTCGGCTGTCGATGTCACTGGGGCGCGCTCCATAGTATTTGTCCGGCTGTGGTGCTCTCAGATTGGGGTCAAACTTCTCCAGGTTGTTGAACTGTATATTTTCCTGTGTCTCGCAGAGGCAGTCTTTGGCTCCCGTGATCATCGGGATCACGCTCGACATGGCTGTCTGCTCGGATTGTGCTACGCGATTGAGTCTTTTAAGCGAGCTTCATTATGCCGGAGACGGCGAGACGATTGGACAAGACGCCGTCCTTTTGAATCCATCTTTGCACGCTCTCAAAATAACGGCGCGTGATGTGCTTTGCTCCCCGCCAGTCACACTCGCGATCGCTATCGAGTACTGTATGAGCCACTGCGCACGGCGGCAAAGTACAAGGGTCGGACGACTTTCGTCTGGCGTCACGAAGTTGCAATCTCAGTACTTCCACCTGATTCTAACCTCTATGGACCACTTTCTGCAAAAAGTGTATGAGAGGCCGATCAACGGGAGGTATCTGCTGATAAAAAACCTCGGTGAGGGTGGTTTTGGTGTCGTCTACCTTGGTGAGTCAGGCCATTCCTACGCAGGGCTCCATAACATTCTAATCAGCAACAGGACAAGATGCTCACTCTGGCCACGAGGTGGCCTTGAAGCTCGAGCACCGATCAGTCGTTCCATCAATACTAGAAGAGGAGGCCTCTAGATACGAAGCGTTTCAGGGCACTAATGGATTTCCACGAGCGTTCTGGTTTGGGTGGCATGATGATTTCAAAGTGATGGCCTTCGAGCTGCTGGGACCGAGTCTCGAGGATGTCTTTGCGTACTGCGAGCATCATTTTTCACTCAAGACCACCTTGATGATCGTCGATCAACTGTTGGTCCGCCTAGAAACATTGCACTCAGCCGGAATCATCCACCGCGACATCAAGTCTCGAAACTTCTTACTTGGGAGCGGATCGAATGGTAATGTTTGGACTCGCAGAAGACTTCACAGCATCGGATGACAACACCGAGGACGATCACTTTCGACGGCCGCGTGTAGTCGGTACCGCAAGATTTGCTAGTCTCAAAGGGCATGATGGACGGAGTGAGTAGTCGCACATCATACGAGACTGTCCTACTGACTACATTTGCAGTACATGATGGTGTATCTCATGCGAGGCACACTCCCATGGCAAGGTCTGGAAGTTCAGGATCACAGAGAGACAGAGCAGGCGGTATTAGAAATGAAAGTAAAAATGAGCGGAGAGCTATGCCGGGAACTTCCTCAAGAGTTTTGCGCAGTACATGCAGGACGTGCAATCGCTCCAAAGACAGGAGTCGCCGGACTATGGAAAGCTCAGACGATGCTTCCGGAGTCTGGCTGAGCGAAGAGGTCTGCAATACGACAATGTGTTTGACTGGACCGAGCGTTTATACATAGCGGACGAACGGACAAAAGACCAAAGGTGAAATCTGAAAGTGATGCGGGATCATTACGTTGCAGGTATGATCAGTGGGTGACAGAAAGTTTGCAGTAGGCCCGCCTTGAGGGGTTGTGCAGGCAATTCTTGCAATCACATTGGTATGCGACTCGAGTTCTGGGACAGAAATTTTCGTCAACAAGAACGCTTCGTTCTTGTCTCCGTCCAAGCCAGCAACGTTTGTCTGCCCGGTTTAACGACTTCGAAGCATGTCGCCCAACGAGTTGTGCTCCTCCATTTTTGAGTCGCTCGCATTGGCAGGTGGAGTCCAAATCCAGCATTGTGAAATAATCCCAAAACTCACCCATTCGATGCATTCGAAACAAGAGAGCGGCTGCTGGCAAAACAATCTCAAACAATACAACTGTGAAGCACATCCTTTCTGAAGTGTGCTCCTGCACCGGAAGCTCCAAACCTGCGAAGACTCGGTGTTTCTCACAAATCAACTTCTAGAACGATGATGCCCAGACTGGGCCGGTGGTCGCATAAAGGGCGACAAACAAGGTCAGGAACATTGTCTTGCTAGGAACCGGGAGAAGGGAAGTAGCGTCTTCTGAAGAGAGGAACCGTCTTTGCCTGGTCAGCTTTCAAAGCCACTTCATTTCACTTTTGCAGCTTGCGATTGGTCTAGGTCGCTCGCTTCGAGACTTGCTTCGATGAAGAGTGCCTAAGACATCGTTGAGAACAAGTGGGTCGTTGTCAAGGATCAGGCTGGGACAGTATTCAAACAAAGGTTCAGGGTTGCATGTAGTACGTAGGTATGAATACAAGACGAAGTACAAAGAACCAGCACTGCTTGGAAAGACACCATCACGTCCTTATAGATACCTTTTGCAATCTTGTTCCAACTGCTGCCTAGGTGGCGTCCTGCTGCCTGCGGTGTTCGTGTTCTAGGCAGAATCCATGACAGTCGTCGGCTCTCAATGGTCCTTGGACTGATTCTGAATTTGTTTCATCCGCACATCGATCTTCTTACTATCTTTCTGGCCCTGGTGAAAAGCGATCCAGTCCTTGACACCAGTCCGCTTCCTGCCCTTGTGGAGCTTTTTACCTTGATCCTTGAGCCAGTCAGTTGCAATCTTCTCCGTGCTCTCACGGAAGTGAGTGAGCTGCGAAGAGGACTTCCAGCTCGGAAGTACGGAGACGTCAGCATTAGCCTTGACAGTGTCACGTGTAGCATTGTCTTTAGCGTTCACTGAAGGACACAAGTCGGTCCAGCGGACTAGCAGGGTAGTGTCTTGTTGAGGCTCAGGTGTCGATGTAACCCCATCGCGCTCGTCTTCGTCTGAATGTGACTCAGGACTTGAGGGATATATGTCACGGAGATCGAGCAAAGAGCTGTGGACCGATAACTCCGGTGTCTCTTGTGGCCCCTGACTGGTCTTGGCTTGTGCTTGCTTCTCTTCTTTGGCACTCCAACACGGCTCTTGAAGGCGGTCCAGCTTGGCTCGGTCTGTCGCCTGCTCTTCTTCCAGTCGGGCAGCCTTGGTCTCGTCTTCGGAGTTCTTGGCACATTGCTCCTCTTCCCTCTGTTCCTGCTTGGCGACGGCTAGGAGCTCGTATGAAACACCGTAGCAATAGCTATTCTTCCCGGACTGGCCACGGTACGGCGAAGCCCATTTCAGAATGAGATTATACACCGTCTCCAGTGCCGAGGCCGCTGCGACCGTGTTTTCGGCGATGCCGTAGAAGGTGATCTTTAAGGATCGACCGGACGTAGTGTAGGACTTGCAGCCGAAGAACGTCTCAATGGCTACACAAAGAGTGGCAATATAATTGCTCTGCCGTACCTTCTTTGCCTTGTGCCTATCGCACCGCTGGATGGCGACGGTGCTGCTGCCGGCATAATTCCTATGGTCCTCCAGCGCCTCATGGGCAAGTACCTCGGCAGTAGTGACATTGTACGTCTTCATGAGTTTAGAAGCAAGGTAGAATGCGATCCTGGCCTCGGCTTGTGGAGTATCGGGGTGATTGGCACGAACGAGACACTTCTTCATGCGATCCATGATTCCTCCCGCGAGATTGGTGGTCGGAGAGCTGATTCTCATCGAAGCCGAGTCTGCTGTATGAATGACCCTCGCTTTGTAGAGCGATGAGGCGCTGTTAAATTGCTTCTGCCTCTTCGAAGCACTAGTGCCTCCGCGTTTGTCGTCGTCGTGGAAGGAACGTCTGTTTTGGGCCATTGTTGCGGCGTCGTAGATATATGATGAGAGTGTGGACAGAAACAAAAAAAATTGGTGAGGCGAATGCTGGAGAATAGTGGGGACTTTTGCAGCATAAATATCAATCGAGCTCAGTAAGTTAACAATGCCATCATGGGTTCCAGGCTGGTGTAGTACTGGCGCTAGCCGGATGTCGAATGCCAAGACGTTGTCGACGCTGGCTGGGCACGCTAGCTCATTTCGTCCAGAGGGAGCGCGCCCGCGACAGGGAAAGACTTCAGAGGTGCTTACGAAAACATTGGCATCGAAGAAAAAACCCTCTAGCCTAACTTGACTCACTACAACTCCTTTTCGACAGTGCTATGGGCAATAATCTTTGAAAATCCTCCGCACACTATAGTCCGCCATGGGACTCGCTCTGGCGCGATATGGAAGCGACGGCAGTCAGTGCTTTCAAATTGCGTTAGGGCCAAGATTGCCTTGATTTCCGGCATGCTGGTCGCAGCTCGTCCATCAATATGCAGCACTAATAAATGGTTCTCCTCCAATGCGGCTGGAAAGCGGCGGAGGCGGCGGGAGACTGCTGGGCATGGAGGTTTACTGGCATGTCCTGCAAGTTCACAATGTACTGACCAGGCACATGTCTCCCGCTGGAGACGAGTCGTTGTCTCGTGCGGACCGCCTGCCCTCACCACGAAACTGTTTGAGCAGGAGCTGTGGGACCAGTGGCTGTGCGTGAAGGCATAAGGTTTTACTTAGAAGGTTTGACGGCCTGACGCACAGACTCACGTGACGCACAGACTCACGTGACGCTCAAATTTTTGATGAATAAACCTGACTTGATATACCACCAATATGGAGTGGAGCGTTCAGAATTATCCAAGCGATGCAATGGCAAGGCTTCAACCAAGCGAGTCCAATATGAGAAGCAGAGCCTTCTTTCTCAACAACAGGAGCGAGACCTCGTGCAATATACCCTCACCGACAGAGGTATTCCACCAACTCCTGCAATGATTCACACATTTGCCACCGAGATTAGCAAGAAAGAGCCAGGCAATCGGTGGGCTTCAAGGTTTATCAAGAGAGGGGCCCATAACCTTGATTCATCATATCTCCGGCCACTGGACTCTGCACGACAGAAGGCTGATTTTCACACGTTATATGAGGCCTACTTTGAACTTGTGCAGGCCAAAGTCCAGCTCTGTGAAGTGCAGCCCTCAGATATGTACTATATGGATGAGAAGGGACGACTCTCTTTTCCTCATGGTTTTGAAGGGCTTGGTGCTAGACAAATTTGTCGGGATGCTCGGCAAGCGAGGGTCATGTACATTGCATGTACTGTCCATTGCATGTACTTGTAGAGTCCATTGCATGTACTGTGCATTGCATGTACTGTCCATTGCATGTACTGTCCATTGCTGTTCCACGGCACGGTATACTGGGTCTCAGAGTACTCATCCCACGCAGTCCCTCGCACCGGACCACTACCCTGGGCGAATGGAACGCATTGGGTGGCGCCCCGGTCGGTGCAACGTGAGGAGCACTTGAACCTAATATGTCCTCCGTGTGAACGGGTGGAAGTATGCATGAGCGTTGTTGCGACGGAAGGTTTCCATGGCCTATGGAGAGGGGTAAAGAGATCATTGGTGGCACAGCCGGCGGCTGCCAATATCCTAGCAAACCGTCCGTTGCGAACATCGGACCATGAAGATGATCCAACACCAGTGGTGCACCGCATGTCTTCTGTGGCGCGATGTTAATGCCAGGACAGGGTTGAAAAGTTCCACCACTATCGTTGGTGGTGCTTCAAATGGAAGAGAGGATACCTGGTGATCGGAATTTTGGTGCCACTCATGGGATGCGCCGACGCCCGAGGGCTGAGACAAATTGAAGAGTTGGGCTTGGGCGGATTCATAAAGACTCTGATCACCGGCCTGATGTACACATGTGCTTGACGTGAAGGACAGCTCGCAACTTTGATGGGGGCTCTGATCCTGGATGAGCCGCAATTGACCTGCTGTAGCGGTCTCGTCCATGTGTAGTAGGGCGGGTGGTCTTGTCATTGCGGAGTGTTTGGCAGTTTTCGAAGATGTACCTGGGAGACGTGGGCCGCGTCGCCGGGAAAGAGACCCGGGAATACAGGGCTTTTCCAGCCTTTTGCAGCGCGCACAGCTACTCTCTTCCTCTCGTACACATTTGAGTTTCCTGTGTTGACAGCACCGGCACGGATCCACCTGATTGAAGAGCTTCTTCAGCTGAATCCTGCGTCTGAAACGGATACGCTGTGGACGAGGCAACAGGCAGTGTAATCGATCGAAGGGAATGTTGTTGCTACTGCTCTAATTGACGACTCAATTTGTTTTATGCCTCCTTCAATCGACACCAGTTCTCAAACTCCTCAAACTCCTTCCACAACCGCTTGTTTAACTGGGCTGTATCTTCACTAGGCCGGACTAAATGCAGTAGATCGTCGGCGTCTTCGTGAATTGTGAACACTGAGGGCGTGGCTGGCCGTAGGCCTAATAGTGGTAGATGTTCAGAGGGCAATTCGCTAACTGGAACGGGGTAGGCGACTGACTACTTCGGCGGCGTAACCTATAGCCAGAAGGGACTGGTATAAACGACGATTCGTCGATATTGATGTCGTTGGCGCCGGCGCTGGTAGTGATTCGTCTGAAGGGCGGTAGGGGGGGTAATGGGTGAAAAAGACGACAGTGGAGGCTCTGGAGTCTTACAGTGCTATCTGTGGACGGTGAAAGGAAGGAGTCATTGATACATTGCCGCATAACAACCATACAACAACGTGGTGGTGGTGTAGGGACTGAAATGTACGGTTCTCTAATATATTAGGTGGCGGGCATACAGTAGTTTGAAGTCCCATATTGATGCGAATCTTTACTCCATTCCCGTAAGATCGAATGTCGCCAGCCACGACTGCGATTCGATGATGCGTTAGGATCTACCTCGACAGGAGGTTGCATTGGTGGGAAAATTCTTGCGTCATCTGCTATTCCAACTCTTGTGACTGTTTGAAACTGAGTTCGGGTCCTTGTTGAAGAAGACATGGTCAATGAAAGTCAAGTAGATTGGCTTATCGTTGACTGTCGAGGTTGCGAAGCTGATCTGTATTGTGCTGTGTTTAGGGAATTAGAAAGTGGGTAGGATTTACATCTTTCTATAGACTCATTTATATAGCAAAGAGTTGGGACGAAGGCACGTCCAAACAAACAAACAAACAACTCCCTGAAAGATACTGTATATAATACAGTGAGCGGCGATTGCAGTGTCTCTTTTTGCATGTCTTATATTAATTGTGCAACATATAAATCAAATGTCTGTAGCATATCTTTCTTTTCTACGAGCATATATATTAATTCTGTAGCGAGCTACCCCGCTAAGTCTATTCTGTACAGAGCTCGAGCCGGCGAAGAGCAAAAGCCGATGTCGCTCATCCGAACTGCGCCTGTCTCATTACTATCTAGTCTCCTTTAAAATGGACTCAATTGGTATGTTCCCCATCCCTATCCCGTCGAATCCCTAGCTAGCGGAGGCAAACAGAGATTATCCAGCTTGTGCTCGAGACACATCTCCATAACGCTTGCTCTTCTCATGCTATGTTAGGCATCGGTTATGGTCGCCGTATATTTCTCTGCGCGACAATGCTCTTGTCTCCTCGTCAAGCTTGACGAGAGTCTTTTAGTCCCGTTTAAAAGCTGCTTAGTCGAAATCTTCGCTAGATTTGCACATGCTGTTGCGCTCTAGTACGCCTCGTAATTACATAGTTTGAGGGGAGGTCGAATTTGGGTGTGCTAGACTCGGCGTTGCAAGCTCTACGCCTTGCGTCCAGCAGTAGAGGCGTTAGTATTATTTAGCTATCTGGTACTTCCGAAGGCTAGTGTCCGGCTCAATCGACTAAGCGACCCTGAAGTCCGTCGAGCTGCCGTTCAATGACCGCGTCCCAGTGAACGCTTGACATTGAGCCTGATACAGTACCGTCACCGACAAGTCTTAGACTATTTGATGCACTGTGAAGCCTGTATAGTCCCTTCGCAAAAGTCCTGTTCCGTCTCTTTGAAGAATAAATTTGCGTTATCCTAGCGCGACGGAATCTTTCTGAATCTCTGCCACCACCTCGTAGACTTCCGCGTATCTCTATCGTCTTTGGTATCTGCCGAAGGTGAAGCAGTGCCTAAGACTCCCTTGTCCATTTTGCTCCGATCCGTAACTCTACTAGAATCTGCCTGTTCTTCAACGGTTTATAAACCTCCAGAACACATCTCTTCGAGGTTTGCAATAGCAGACATCGTGTGAGGGTGGTCCTTGCCTAGTTTTTCTATCCTGCCGCGCACAGCCTGGACCTGCAGCTCCGCCGCCTCCTTCCACCGTCCTTGATTCCGGTACGTCGCTGCGAGGTTGGCCATGCTGGTTAGCGTGTTGGGATGATCGGGCCCTAGCGTCACCTGCCTCCTCTCCATCACGTTCACCTCTAGCTCCTCCGCCTCTTTCCACTGTCCTAAATCACGCAACACATTCCCTAAAGTGACTATGCTTTGCAAGGTCCTTTTATCGTTCTCGCCTAACAAAGTCATCCTTGTCTCCATCGATGCTGACGCCATTAATTGAGATGCTGTAAGATTGCCTTTAACTAATGCATACGATGCCGCATTGTCCATGACTGACGCCCAGTTCGACAAAGCTTCTTTATCTGTCGGTTTATAGTCTACCGCAGCTTGGACGTGTGGAAACAGCATTTGACAAATTGACCAGCTCTCGTAATTGCCAGACGGAAAGGCCTGATCGAGACGAAGAAAGAAGCGGTTTTGAAACTCTTCTATCTCGCCGTGGTCTTCTAGCCACATCCGATTTGCATCCTGCACTAATCTGTGCATCTCCCAACTCGATGGATCCGTGGTTACCGAGATAAACGAAAAATGCCGTAGCATTGTTATATCGTCTTCGAATCCGTCATTCTGGGCCTCCGCGGTATCGGTGCGATCCAAGCTGTATTTCCGATCTCTAATAAAGCTTTCTAAGATTGCCTGCCAGTCGCAAAAGCTCATAAGTAATAGAAGATCTGCTGCCGATCGCCGTATCTTGCAGATATGCTCGAACGAGATCTGCCATGTTACCAGAATCGAGCTGCTAGCCCTATTATACGCCCGATCGGGGAACTCCTCGTCGCGCTGTAGCAGACTAGTCCTCGACCGGCTACTTTTCTCGAGCTCTTGGACATACTGCTCTACTGAGCATCTTGGCCTTCTCTCGCGAATATACGCGGCCGCCTGCGACATTGCCAACGGAAGGTAATCGAGCGCAGCCGCCAGCTTTTCATGATGTTGGCCTTCGTCTGATCCTAGCTTCTTGTCGAGGAGTGCCATCGCGTGGCGGTCCTCCATTAGCGAGATTTCGATCATCTGACTTGCATGTACTATCCGTCGCGCCTCGCTCTTGTTTCGTGTTGTAACAAGTATACATCCATGCTCGCACAATGGCAGGTAGTCGATGAGCCGCCTTACTGACCCTCCATCCGTAGATGCAGGCGAAGCAAGTAGAAAGCTAGCATCGTCTACGTTGTCCAACACTAGCACCCATCTGCCCTTCTTCGAATCGCAGAGCCAGTTATGGAAGAGCTCGAAGATGTTCGCCTTTGGGTCACGTCTACTGCGAATCTTGGTCACATCTGCGATGTCGCGCACACTCTGCTCAAAACGTGCCGCTGTGCCTGCGTGTACCCAGAGCACCCATGTCTGCGGCGAGTGTTCGCGTACAAGGCGCACGTATTCGATGGCGAGCTGTGTCTTCCTATTGTAGTATTAGCCAAAGTCAGAGC
>JAOTRH010488818.1:0-24490 GCA_034768845.1 Heliamphora exappendiculata
AAATAATTAAATAACAACAAAATAAATATAAATTAAGTCGTTATGATCCGGTCCATCCGTTTAATCTTTTAATCCGATGGTCTCGAATTAAAGATTAAACGCATAGGGTTTTGGAACCCTAAATGAGCCGTCAAAGACCCGAATCTTTTTCTCAGCCTCCGGACCACCGCTGGAACGCTGAAAAAATTGAAAATAAACCAGCTAAACAGCCCCTTGATTGGGCCAAAAAACTACTACCATTGGTAGCCCTGCGCCGCTTTTTTCCAGCCGCTATTTAACTGCCTTGCCGCCACTGTAGAACCCTCAAAAAATTATGATAAGTAGAGCACATTGAGGTATTGATCTCCAAAAAATATTGCATCAAAATACGATGTTGAAGTGGCCCAAAAAATTCCTCAAAGTGTCAAAATTTCTGCAGTGGCGCCACTGTGCGCATCGAACTTTGAAGCAGTTTTTGACCCTTTTTTCGCCGTCGTCGAACCGCAACCGAACCACTATTGGATAGCCAACGGATAATCTTTGTTTCAGCAAAAAAATTACGTACAAAAAGATTGCCAAAAGCCCCGAAAACAAGCCCCAAAGTTGGCGCCATGCTGCTGCCTTATACTGTTGCCGCCGCCTCCTTTATTCCTTTTCGTCTCGTTTTTTATCCTTGTTTTCCATGATACGATTACATCAAAGATCCAAAAAAAATAGAATGAAATAATATATTACATCACCAAAAATCTATACCCCACGTAGGACGTGTACAAACGATCTAATCTCGAAACAAAAAATCGTCGAGATATACGATACAATGAAACATACATTCATTCAAACATCCACCAGATCGTAACGACTTATAGCTGCAAAATTGAGGTTAGTACAATAGTTTTTCATGAAAAATGAAATCGTGGCTCCGATACCATTGTTGGAGCGGAAATAAAAAATTTTAAACCGACGCCGTGACCATAAAAATGACGTATGCGTATTTCATGAAAACTGATAACTATATTAATCTTAATATTTTAATAACTTTATGAAACTTGTCGAAAAGTGTCAAGAAATCCCGAATACGTTGAAGACGACCTTGTAACCTTCTCACGTATATCTCGGACACACTACGACGAACACGATGTATCGGCACCGATTCCGATCGAAGAGTTCTCCCTCCTTTTGGTTTCTTCTCTCACACTTTTCTCCAAAAAGACAAAATTAATTGCTAAAGTGGAGAAGGGGGCGGCGGCTTGGTGTGAGAATTAGGGTTAGGATTTTTATAAAATGAGCCTCCTTTCTTAATATATAGGAATATATCAAAAAGGATATTAAGTATATATTCTTCCCTTCCTAAAAGAATATGAAGATATATATACTTAACATAAATAAAAACCCACCATCTCCTTGGGCCGGCCACTTAGGGAGTAATCCCTAGGTGTGCCAAAAACCAAAATCGCCCCTCGTTAATTTAATTTAATTTTTGAATGTCCCCGGCGGCAATACCGGCATTCAAATTAAATTAACTAATTACCGAAACCAACAAGAAAAATATTCGTGCATATAATGGGCTACGTGAGGGATCACGAGGAAATATTGAACTCGGGCTAACCGTATGAGAAAACCGGATATCCCTAACTCAGTCCCTGAGCTAGATCATTTCCCGTACGAACCAGAATAAAGGTCCTGACTGAACTCCTAACTCTAACTCAAATTATGTCTTGAGTTTGCAATTATTAAATACACTGAATTCTCCCAACGTTTAAGATATAGATTCCCGACAAATAAATTAGGTTACTGACAACCCGATTTAATTATCCTCTTCTCCTCGCACTGCACCACTTAATCTTTTGATATGCCGGATCCGAAGATCCACTGTACAGATTTTAGCATAATCAAACATATAAGAAAAGCACACGAGGGGGGAACTCCTCAACCTAAATCAGACGTGGTTTTCGTAAGCTAATTATCAATCATCGGACAGATAATGCCAGTACCTAACTCATTGGTATTGCTGATCTCATGGAGGAAATCTCAACCATTGACGACTCAAAGTACTGTACATTATCTGAATACAATTAATCAATCACTTCGGCATTAAGAGTTCGTGCAATACATGATAATACGGGATGTGAATCAATTCATATAGTCAGTATAGAATCAATCATCCCGTTAATCCCGTTCAATACACTCCAAGTGTACTAACACATCGAGTTCGAACATTGAATTCTCAAAACCTAAATTCGATCCGTTCGATCTAGCTAAGACTAGCTACTATAACGATGTACTACAATCGTACTAATAGAATGTCCTGGTCCATTGCGATTATGAGTCTACCTGTATAATCTGTCAGAACCTTTGACCCGATCTTCCGGACAGCACGCATTGAGTCAAATACTAGATAGAATATACGGACTATGCATTCATACATCACAAATATAAATATGAAATCATAAATGCAAAACTATCTCAAATGTGTCTTATTAATATGCCAGGGATCCATAATAAAATACATAAAATATATGACTTTTCAGTATACATTCACAACAGAGGCGGAGAAGCATCTGGGTAAAAGTATCAAGTCACTACGATCCGATCGTGGTGATGAATGACTCTTTGGAGAGTTTAGGAATTACTTGTCTTCAGAAGGGATTATATCCCAGTTGACTGCACTTGAAACTCTACATCAGAATAGTGTAGCAGAAAGAAAGAATATGACTCTTATGGAGATGGTAAGGTTGATGATGAGTTATTCAGAATTACCCAATTTGTTTTAGGGACTTGCATTAAAGACAACGGCTTATATTCTGAACTTAGTACCTTCTAAGTCAATACTTTTAACTCCCATAGAATTGTGGACTGGGTGCAAGCCTAGTTTGAGACATATTCTAATTTGGGGGTATCCAGCAAATGTGCTAAAAGAAAACGCGAGTAAGTTGAAACCAAGGACAGAAGCCTGTTTCTTTATCAGGTATCGCAAGAGAACAAAGGGTGATTTATTTTGTAATCATAAGGATTAGAAGGTCATTGTTAGTACTATTATTACCCAATTCATGAAATAGGATTATATTATGGATCATAGGCCCAAAAGTAAAATTATTCTGGAAGAATTGAGAGAAAATACCTATAGAATGAAAGAGGAACCACAAGTCACTGATATCTCAATGCCTCATCGTAGTAGGAGGATTATCAGGATAGGTGCAGATCCCAAACCAAATTAGGGTGCTACCATTAACATGCCAGACAAGTATGTGGGTAATGGTGCACAGGATTAAGATTCTGCACAGCGTATTACTACTAGCACACAGACATAGGTAGTGCCTCGTCTAGTGAGAGAGTTGTTTATCAACCCAATCAGTATATGTTCTTGGGAGAGTCTTTTAATCAGATCTTGACAGAACTGGATACTAAACTTTATAACTACAATGAAGCACTCTAGGACAAGGATGCAGATCTTTGGCAAAAAGCAATGAATTCAGAGCTGGGGTCTATGAATTCTAATCAGATATGAGAACTTGTAGAGCCACCTGAAGGGATAAAATCCATCAGATGCAAGTGAATCTACAAGAGAAAGATAGGAGCAGACGGAAAGGTAAAAACCTTCAAAGTTAGGCTTGTTGCAAAAGGGTTCACTTAGAAAGAAGGGATCGATTATGAGGAAACCTTTCCGTCGGTAGTCGTGTTTAAGTCTATCCAGATTCTCTTATCCACTGCGGCTCATTTCGATTATGAAATTTGGCAAATGAATGTCAAGACAACTTTCCTTAATGGAAGTCTTGACAAGTGTATCTTTGTGGTACAACTAGATGATTTTATATCTATAAAAGATCTATTTATGGACTTAAGTAGGCATCGAGGTTTTGGAATACTCGATTTTATCAAATCATAAAGTCTTATGATTTTGATAAAAGTTCAGATGAGTCCTGTGTGTACAAGAAGCATGACGAAAGCATGGTGGTCTTTCTAATACTTTATGTAGATGATATCTTGCTCATCAAAAATGATATGCGGGTGTTATCTTGGATAAAAGTATGGTTATCTAGGCAGTTCGATATTAGGGATTTTGGAGAAACTAGTTACATCCTTGCGATAAAGCTTTTGCGAGATCAAAAATAAAGAATGTTGGGCTTATCACAAGTAAAGTATATCGATGACATCTTTACTCGTTTTACATATAGAATTCTAAAAAAGAATTTCTCCCTTTTAGGCATAGAATTACTCTATCTAAGGATCAATGTCCTAAGTCACCTGATGAGATAGAGAAGATGAAGGCTGTTCCTTATGCTTCGACAATAAGAAGCCTAATGTATGATATGCTTTGTACCAGACCCGACATCTGCTTTGTCATTGGCGTGGTTAGCATATATTAGTCTAATCCAAGGCAGGAGCATTGGACTGCGATAAAGAATATAATCAAGTATTTGAAAAGGACTGGGGATTATACGTTGATTTACCAGGCAGACAGTCTAGTACCTTTGGGGTATACAAACTCAAACTTCTAAGTAGACAAATATTTATGTAACTCTATCTCAGGATATGTGTTTACCTTGGGAGGTGGAGCTATAAGTTGGAGGAGTATCAAATAGTCATTCCTATATTACTGATTCCACCATGGAGGCTGAGTATGTAGCCGCTTCTGAAGCAGCCAAGGAGGCCGTTTGGCTTAAGAACTTCCTATTGGATCTAGATGTGGTGCCTTCAGTTCAATCGGTTATTACACTTTATTGTGATAATAGCGGAGTGGTTGCAAATTTGAAGGAGCCAAGAGTCCACAAGAAAGGAAAACACATTGAGCGTAGGTATCACCTAATACGATAAATTGTACAGAGGATGGGTGATGTTGCTACGACCAATATTGCATTACGGGACAACCTTGCAAATCTTTTTATAAAAAGTTTACTGGCTAAGACTTTTGATAGTCATGTAGAGAGTATGGGAGTCAGATGTATGGCAACATGATTTTAAGTATAAATGGGAGATTATTAGGGTTGCATACTTAAAAACCATGAATTTTATTTGATTTTAGTATTTAATTTTATTTTTAAAAAAATTAAAATTTTATTTTATCATAATTTTAATGAGCAATGAATGTAATATTATTTCTTTAATATTATGCATGGTTGTCCTTTATTCTGTATAGTATTTAATCTGGTATGTAGAGTACGATTTGTACACAGAAGATCAGATTATAGGTTCTTGCAGAATATAAATTTTTGTTCATAGTTTAGATAGAATTGGATAAACTATCGGTATGACTGTAGCATATAGTTTTAGTAGGCCTGTCTTGGTTGCTGGGAATAGATAATAGTATTGTCTATTATTCCGACACTCTATGCTAATACACTTCGTGTGTATTGAATATGACCACATTAGGGTAATTAATTTTATACTCAATATATAAATTAATTCACACCCAAGGTTATTATGAGTGCTTATGCTCTAAATCCTGAAATAATTATTATTTGTATATATTTAATATTCATTATTTTGATTAATTAAATGGTGCAATCTTTTATGGATCAATAGTCCCAGTGAGTTGGATAGCGGTATTAATTATATGGTAAATATTAATTATTGACGGAATTCACGTCCCGATTATTTGGGATTCACGATACACCCTTAAGGAAGCTTATAAATTTTGACTGGATCAAACCTTGTAGGTAGATTTAATTATCCGGCCGACAAATACGTTAAGTGTAAGGGCTTATAAAATTTTAAGAAGCCGATTAAATTAGATTGTCAGTAATTAAATTTAAATGGCGAGTATCGAGAATCTTAACATGGGAAAATGAGTTAAGTATTTAATAACAGGAGCTCAAATAATCAGTTTTGAGAATATGGATAGGAGTGTAATTACAATTCTTTAGTGGTATGAATTGTAATTTATATTTTTATGAAATTGCCTTAGGGGAAAGCAAGTTTTCATAATTACATTAGAAGCCCAAGTCATATTTACTCCACAGGTCCCTGCTGTAGTCCTATATATATATGCGATTATGCTAAACATAAATCATAAGTCGTCTTTCAAGACTAAGGTTTTCACGTATTCCCTATTGTGATTAGTTTTAGTAGGTTTAAGTTCACGAGGATCGTAACCCACTCTACGTTCGTGACTCGCATCGGGAATAAGTAGAAGGCTTGATCGGGGTTTTAACTTGAAGGATTCACATTCGTGTTTGTTGTAGTAATCAAAATCAATCTACCAGATTTTGAAAGGTATAATCCCGAATCTAACTTTTGGAGTACGGATTTTATTTTGATCATTTGACGTCAAAAAGTTTTAATCTGGAGCCTATTTCGTCGATTGTCTGTACCATAATTTTTTATTTAAAAATCGTATTCAAATCAATGATCTTGGCAGTTTGCCTCCAACACATCTTTCATTCCTCATTTATGACTCTAGGTTAATTAGATTTCAAAATTCAGCACAAATCAAAATAAACCACTAGAGTAGTCTAGATCCTACCTGTTAAAACATCAACACCAAGAGATTTCGCCAACTCCAACCCTAAGGTATCGGCTTCCTCCTTGATTGGCTCCTTGATGCTTTAATCACTTGTTGTTAGCCTCTATTTCTCTCTTGAGAGCCTCCAATTGAGCTTCAATCCTCTAATTTTATGTAGGGAGGTTAGGGCTTGAAGGATATAGGTGATTCTCTCATGGAGAAATAAGAGGATAAGAGGAGGAGGAGGAGGGAGGGGTCTCACAATTGACAAAAGGGCTAATAGATCAGGGCTTTGCTGGTATTTATAAAACCCCCAATCTTTTTCTCCAAGGTTCGCAAATATTCTTTATCCTTCCCGATAGTTTGCTTGTGCGGACCAGCCACCGCTCAAGCAGTGTCCCCTGAACGTGCTAATTCTCTCTTCTTTTTTTTTCAACTCAAATTTTAAACAGAGACCCTCATTATATTAATACAATTAAAATAACATCAACTCCATTCATATTCTCTCACTTTAAGGTAAATTTCAAATTACTTTTATTGAAAATGTTCTGAGACCTGTTGTTCTGAGACCTGTTATTAAAATTTTCTGACATCACACAATTAATCACAATTTTACATCCCGGGATCTTTACCCGTACCATCCATACACTACATTCCCAAATCATTATTAGTTGAAGCAATTTTTGATAATTCAATTATGCCAAAATAACCATTCAAAAATTTAAAACAAACTAGGTTGCTGCAACTTTCCCCCTTTGGGAATTTCGTCCTCGAAATTCACCTTACGTCATAATTTGAATAAGCTTGGATATATGAAACAAATCTTAAACTCTCGTTTCCCCGTTACCTCTCCTATTCCGTGCTGAAGCCATATAAAACTTTTTCTTAGAATAACTCTCTTTCATATAACTAATGAATCATTCCTTGTAGGCAGTATTTTTCTTAATTCGCAATTCGAATCAATCCAAAATATGATGGGAGTCAGGCATGTGTTTACGTAACCCAAGAATGTGGAATAACTTGTGTATTAAAAACAATGGTGGGGTTAAAGAGATTCGATAAACTATTTTCCAAATTTCCACATCTCAAGCATTTATAGCAATGACCTTTCCGACGATCACTCGCAATTTTTGAACAAAAAATCACAATATCATTTAGTAATAGAGATGCTAACGTATCTTCGCATCCAAGGGTGGTACACTAACATTAAACTTGTTTTCAGAATTAGGCACTTTCACTTGTTATCGTCCAAAATCTCATGAGTACTAAGACTATCCACATATTATCACACAGATGCCTATTTCACATCTCTGGGTAATTCTCATCCAAAATAAGTTTGTAACACTTTCCTATCTCATTCTCGTAAATTAAGATCCTTTAACACGTACATCGTAGACTACCTCTGTAAATACGCATACACGTCGTCGAGTTTTGATATTCTTCATGAGGAGTTACGTGCTTTACATCCAACATCTTATTCAGGTTGCCAAAATGGACCGATGATTACAAAATAGGTATTCCCCAACAAAGGACACGCTCCCTTACAATGGATACATCTTATAATGGCAGAGAAAACTCAATTAGCGTAATATCAGTAGTACAAATAACACATCACCGGTTATAGTAATAACTAAAAATCTCAAAGCCGAATAAAGGCTATTTAGGGGAAATCATTTATCGGAGTGTATCGAACACTTCTTCTCATCAATACAAGATTACTCATTGGAATGACAAATTACTTACCACCTGACGACGAAAATAAGTTTCTTATTTGCACCCATCCCATTGCACATTCACTCAATCAACTCATCGTCTACTACACTCTTACTAATCGTTTGACTTAGGTTACTGCATCATATTATTAAAAATAGTGGAATGTTAATCTCATTTAACTTCTCTCAAATAAGCGTTAAGTCTCCTCAAAAGAACCCAAGATTGTCTCTTTCCATTTTAAGCAACAGCTTGGCCCCACAAAGCGGTATCATTGAAAGGTTTCCAAGTTCAAATTCCTTGTAACTCATACTTATATCATGTTCCTTTAACAATTCCAGATTCATATGTCTTATATCAAAAGTTATTTATGTTTCGCCTTCAACTTCCAGGCCATGATCCAACCCCGACAATCCAACCAGAAGAAGATTTTCTTAGTAAAAAGGGTTTAAAGCTCAAAACCTCACCAACTCTTTGAATAAATCACTTGAAAAGAAAGGAATCAGATCCCTTAAGAAAGGATTTCAAAACCCAAAAGAACTACAAAAAACAAAATGCTTCAGCATGCTGATCGATCGATCGATCTCTCATATACTAAAACTTACTAAGAGCAGTGTTAGACCGATCGATACACCGATCGATCGGTCCAACGCTGGACCCTTTTTAATAGAAATTTTTTTTACCCAGCCTTCCTGTTGGAGGTAAGACTGCCAAGATCTTTATTTTTATAAACGATTTTTGATAAAAAAAAATTAACTGAATGGGTAAATGCCAAAACGAGCTCTAGATAAAACTTTTGATGACGAATGATCAAAATAAAATTCGTGCATCCAAAGTTAATTTAGAAGAATACCTTTTTACCAGTCGAATCTTTAACTACGATTTGAATCCGAGTTGAAACTCCTGTTAGATTTTCTACTGTATTTCCTTTTGCGATTCCCGAATATAGTGTGGGCTATAATCCTTCGAGAACTCGTACCGGCAAAACCTGAATAGCTTTAATCTTAGAAGAAAAATTATGAAACTAGTTCAGCCTACCCGCATATTTATAAGGCTACAGCAGGGATTTGTGGAGTAATTATGAGTAAAATTTCTAGTGGAACACATATACGTATCAACGATTTTCATAATTAAGCAAATCTCATAGCGGTATCTACAATTATGAAAAACTAGCAGCGGTTTCAATAATTTTTATAAAACACTGAATTACAGTCCACACTACTAAAGAACTATAATTGCACTATGACCCATAATCTCAAGACCATCTTGTATTGAGCTCCTATTATTAAATGCTTATCATTTCTTCCCACGTTAAGATTCCTAATACCCGTAAAATAAATTTAATTACTGATAATTTAATTTAATCATCATTTTGGTATTTCATAAGCCCTTCCGCTTAACTTATTTGACCGCCGGATAATCAAATCCACTTACAAGATTTGGCCTGGTCAATACTTATAAACTTCCTTAAGAGGGTATCGTCAGTCCCGATTTGGGACGTGAATTCCGTCAATAATTAATATTCACCATATAAATAATATTGTTATCTCACTCACTGGGAATATAAACCCATATAAGATCGCACCCTCTAATGAATCAAAGCAACGAATATTAAATATACATAAATTAATAATTATTTCAGAATTAAGAGGATAAACACTATTTATAATAATTTTGGGGGGTGAATTAATTTATATAGTTACTATAAAATTAGTAACCCCGAATGTCCCTTTCAATGCACACAAAATGTATGGGCACAGAGAGTCAAAATAATAGACGACACTATTATCTGTTCTTCGTAACCAAGACAGGCTACTAAAACTCTCTGCTACAGTCGTACTGATGGTATGTCTATTTCCATCTATACTATAAACATAAAACTTATATTCTCCAAGAACCTAATATCTGATCTTCTGTGTGTAAGCCGTATTCTACACACCAAATTAAATACTATACAGGATATCAGACATCTATGTATAACATTAAAAAATAATGCACATACATTGCTCACAAAGATTCTCATAAAATAAAAGATTAATTTTATGAAAACAAAATTAAAACTAAAAATATGATTTTCAATAAACCAACCCTAACAATTTTCTATTTATACTCAAAACCATGCTGCCATACATCTGACTCCCATGCCCTCTGCATGACTATCAAAAGTCTTAACCAGTAAGCTCTTTATAAAGATCTAGAAGGTTGTCTCCTGATGTTAGTTCTATGTCTGACTGAAAATCTGAGTCTGTGTACTCTAAAGGTACTAGACTGTCTGCCTAGTAAACTAACATATAATTCTTAGTATTTTTTAGGTACTTAACTATATTCTTTACCACAGTCCAATGCTCCTGTCTTATATTAGATAAATATCTGCTAACCTAGCCAACGGCAAAGCAGATGTCGGGTTTAGTGCAAAGCAAATTATACATGAGGCTTCCTACTGCCGAAGCATAAGGAACCACCTTCATCTTCTCTATCTCATCAGGTGTCTTAGGACATTGATCCTTGGATATAGTGATTTTATGCCTAAAAGGGATAAACTATTTCTTAGAATCCTACATGTTAAAACGAGCAAGAATATCATCGATATACTTTGCTTGTGATAAGCCCAACATATTTTGTTTATGCTTGATCCCAATGATGCGACTGGCTTCTTCCAAGTCTTTTATATTGAATTGCCCAGATAACCATGCTTTAACCGTAGATAATGGCACCACATAATTTTCGTCACGCTTCTTGTACACACAGGACTCAGCCAGACTTTGATCAAAACTATAAGACTTAATGGCTTGATCAAATCGAGTGTTCTAAAATCTCGATGCCTGCTTAAGTCAATAAATGAATCTCTTAAGCTTGCACAATATGTGTTCCTGACCTTTTTTAATGAATCTATCTGATTGTATCATATAGATACACTCATCAAAACTTCCATTAAGGAAAGCTGTCTTGACATCTATTTGCTAGATTTCGTAATCGAAATGTTTAAGTATGATGTTTTAGGTGTACATTTGAGCTTGGATAAGGATATGCGTGAAAAGTTTAGTTCGATTGGTTGGTTTCGGAGTTCAAAAAATGTTTTGGAGTTATTTTTCAGTTGACAGTAGCTTTTCGGTCGACTGAGGGTGTTAAGTCAGTCGACTGAGTATCCTAGAAGGTGGCTCAGTCGACTGAATTTGGGAGTCCAATCGATTGAGTGATCTCCAGTGGGTTTTTAGTCGACTGACAAGGGCAGTTCAGTCGACTGATCTTGAAACGGTGAATGTTTTTGAGAATCTAGAAGGTTTTCACTCGACTGGAAGAGGAAGGTCAATCGACTGACCTAAGATATTTTGGAGTGGTCTATAAATATCAAGCTTTTGGAAGATATTTTCAGATTTTGGTTGGTTCTTGAGTAAGTTTAGATTTTCTTGGCCTTCTCTTTAGATTTCTGAGGGCCCGGGACTCGATTTTTAGTGATCGAATTGTGGATTCTTGATGTTGGTGTCGGGGGATTTGCGTTCATCCAAACAGAATTTTATTTCGTCGAGGTTCAATTTTTGAGACGTTGAGCTTTTGGCTCAACGAGATAGGATCCTAGACTGTATTGTTGTTAAAGGGTGTTACGTGCAATTATATACTTTTTCACCAGTTGAAATACTTTTAATATCATGTTTTACGTTTAAACCATATTTGCTCGGATAAAAAGTATGTTTTGCACATTTTTCTTGGTTTATTACGTGATATTTGATTTGTGGATATTCGTGGTTTTTAAAAAGATGATTTTGAAAACGGTGGGCTTATGAAAATCTCGACTCTTCGTGTTTTGGAGGTTTGGAGCTCACCCTCGGGTTTGAGTCTTGGTTTTGTAACGTTTTTGATAAAACAGTAGAAACATTTTGAAAATGTTGTTTGATCTCCATGTTTGATGGATTAGATCTTTATACACGTTTAATGTATAATTTGTGGAAACATTTTCGTAGTTTTTCTATGGGTTGATTTTTGAAATGATTCTCTAGATGTCCAGAGATAGCGGGTATTTGGCATGGGTTTCCCTCGGTGAAAGTCTAGAAACGTGCATAGAGTAGGTGCCTTTGTCCTTCAGGGTAATTACCGTAAGGGTGGTATGTGCTTTTGTCCTTCGGTTTCAGTCCATAAAGTCAGCAGTTACGTTGTGGTGGCTCTGTATAGAACTTGTCATTACCTCACTGGTCCTAAGATGTTTAGGGATTGGGTAATGGGCAGGTGTCTGTAGTTGTTACCTCTGTCCCTTTATGACGGAGTCGGTACATAGGAATCATTATATCTTTTTCATCGGCTGTGTGTGTTCCTAGTGGAAAATATCTTTTCTCTTTTCTCGATGTGTGATCTGAGTGGAAAGTAACGTTTTGGTTACTTCTTTTCTTTATCTGTGGAAACGTTATCTGTATTGTTGAAATGCATGGTTTTGAGGATGGGAAATGTGAGATTTTATAAAGTAAAACCGTTTTCAGGCTCGGGTTAGCCTGATGGAAAAACTAGTGGTTTTTAGGATGGAAAACGTTTTTTGCTCCTGAGGTTCAGTTAACTTTATGTTATGTAATTACATACCCTGTTTTACGGCTTTATAATCTGTTTCTATTGGGCTTTGGCTCACGGTGTGGGATTTTGTTATAAAACTTTTTTCAGGTAAATGTGGTCCTATAGGTTGACCTTAAAGTGCCCGGAGGTGGCTGGTGACAAGACTTTTGTTTTGTCTTGATAGGTAGTTATACCTTTCTTTATATGTTTCATGTTGGATTATAACATATTGTAAAGCTTATGTAAATTCTTATAGATATATGCATATTTTATGTTTTCGAGAGAAACCATGAATTTGTTGTATCATGGTTTGCAAAAAGAGTTTTCAAATGATTTAGACTTCATTCAAAACTCTTGTGCTCGAGAGGGATTTTAGAAAGACTTACACATCTTTTTAAAAGATTTCCTTTCTAAAACATGTATTTTATTTTAAAGGCTTGGCTTTGGAATCGTAATCGTAGTTCATTTGGCTACTCTTTTAAATTAAATAAACCATCGGTAGTGCAGTTTTACAAAGGTTTTAACTTCGTTTGGGTTTTATGATTTTCATCCCTTTTGTTTGGGCAGTTTTGGTGGTTGTTCGGTGGCTTTTCGTGTGACTCGGAGTTTGGGGCGTGATAAGGTTTCCTCATAATCGATCACTTCTTTCTGAGTGAACCATTTAGCAACAAGTCTAGCTTTAAAGGTTTCAACCTTCCCGTCTGCTCTTCTCTTTCTGTAAAGGCCCGCTTTCTAGATTACGTATAGCAACAGAAATATAGTCGTAGTGTTATGACCGTATAGCCAACGATCATCAAATGCTAGAGTTTAACCAAAATAATGCTAATAATAAATAATCATAATAATTACATGAGCAAATAATTTATATAATAATAATAATAATAATAATAATAATAATAATAAGTCAAATTTAAAAGCTATGTCATTTATAAATACTCAACACAAACTTATTACGTATAAAAGAGAATTTCTAAATAACAATAATAATTAAAGTGATGCCATGTGCTATGTGACTACAACACATAATTAAATATTCAAAAAATAAACCTAGTCTTATGATTAATATATATATATATAAAAGAAGACTACATAAACCTACGTGTAAGTAATGATGACAACTCTCTCTCTCTCATTCTCTATAACAATAAATAGTGTAGGAATCCCCCAAAAAGTATAAAAAAAGTAATTTTTAATATTTTAATTAAAAAAATTCTAAAAGTAGTCTACATTTATATATTATATGGGAATTAACATATATATATATATATATATATATACACACAAACACACAATCTCTACAACATTAAATAAATATATACAACTTAATAAAATACATTTTTAATACTAGTTTGGATATTTAAATAAAAAGAGACTTAATACAACACCTAACTAATCAAATAATATCCAATCATAAAATTTAATTTTATAACTTAAATTTATCAAATTTAATTAAAACTAATATGAAAATGATTAGAAATATACACCAAGTTATCAAATTATCCAAAATTAAAAAAACAAAATGGACCAATCAGCCCAACAAACTAATGCTATAATTAGATTACGACATAAAATTTTAATGTGACTCTTAAAATCACCATATTAAATCAAAACTAAAATTCTTATACTTAAAAATATATATTAAATAAATTTTTAAAAATAATCTTTGTACAACGTAGTGTAATTATAACCTTAAATCTTTAAAATATTATTAAAAGTGTATAAAATACAATTTGAAAACAAAATCAGCCCCATGGCCGAAATCTCATAATTGGGAGTGTAAAAAAAATTTACAATAAAAAAAATTCACGATGTAGTAAAAAACACTCAAAATTTTTTGAAACAACCGTGGCGGACAGTGCGCCGAAAGGCGCGAAATAAATGTGAGAGGCGTCGAATGAACGGATCTGATCGTTGATACACTGCCACCAGTGTCCACAACCCTTTTAATACCCTAACGCTGCTAATGAATCGGTCTAAACATTGACACACTGCTTCTGCGAATTCAAATCAGAATATTTTGTTTAATAAGATCTGATTAGTTGAGTGCGTACTTGTGACACCCCGTTCCCCAGGTATGTCAGGATATATGTAACTATAAATAAGGGGCATATTCAAGCCGAATGTTCATAAATACATAAGATAACTAATACATCATTAATGGCTCAGAGATTGTTCAAAGTACTTAATAAGTACAGTCATCAAGAAAATTTAACAAAAGTTACATCATGCCCGTGAAAAACTTGAATAAAAAGGTCAAAAAGAGACGTCCTACGTCTTCAAACTGCGTCATTAGGGTCGACCTGCTCCTGTCACTCTCCCTATTCTGCAAATTCTTCCCCTTCAATAAACCCGCCTTCCTTAAAGGATCCCTCTTCGTCACCTGTGGCATAAATGCCATGAACCGGAGCCCAGAAGCAAATTCCCTAAACCGTCTAACAAACTCGCAACAAGATATTCCACAATACATATCGTATAGCACCTAATGCGAAGTTACAGGCTACTTATCGTTTTAAACAGGATGAACATATATAAGAATAAAAGAATGAGTGTGTGATGCAAATGAATGCAATACAGATGCCCAATCCCAAGCACTTTCAGAACAGTATCATGAATTCCACGTCGGGAATTACAGAGTAAACTTGATGGTATATTGATCACTTTAATCTATCCTAGCCTCATTGCGAATAGTAAATGCATCACCGGGCATCATGCCACAGCTATTTTACTCAATGGCAACGGCGTGGGTGCGAGCCAACCAGTTTTATCCATCCTTATCAGGGCTGACAATCCCCACCTTAAGCACTAGGATGCTCATTAAGCGTCAACCCAAAGTCTAATTAAAGTTAGTGATGATCCCATGGTGCCTAAATCCCCCTTTTATAATAAAACATCCAATTCAATATCACATCTGGCAACTAGGGACGCCCTAGATCTACAGCCACTGAATAATTGATTTCCATGTCACCCAACCAAATCAAAAGATACGAAGGGAACTCCGATAACCCAAGATGAAATGGAGAAATGCTCATGACGTGCAATATGCTTCTCGTGTACAATTAATGGTTGCATGGTACGTAAACATGACATGGCACATGATATAACTTGCTAAAACATTAAGTACAAGCGTGTAAAGCATAACCACAACTTAAGCAACATAGACTCGAACCATTGGTATGAGTTTATCTTGTTAAAATAATTATTTTCATACACTAATTACTCACAAAGTTCATATAGGATTCACATACTCAAGCCTCATAAGCAACACACCATTCAAACACTTAGCCAATTTTAGGTATAAGTTTTAATTGCTAGTTTTAAGGTTGTGATAGCATTTTGAAATACATGGGTATTGATTTAATGTTTGAAATTTTAAGACCAATTAGATAAAAATATTATCTATAACTTTCATGTTTATCACTAAGGTCAATTCCTAAAGTAAATAGCTCATTTATTTTATTTTAGTAAAAATGGTTCGGCAATAGATAATAATTGAGCCTCTGTTGGCCACTATTTTGGGGCATCAATTCATAGGATATGGTTCTGATTTTTGGTGAGCTTATAGTGTAAGATATCCCCTACAAGTTTTATGTTTTGAGTTAGGGCAAGTTATTTGTAAAAAGTTTGAGATTTTGGCCAATTTATAAAATGGGTTCAATCAGCCTAAAAAGGGTCTGCAGAGTGTGTTTTTAACAGAGAATATTTAAAACCTTTGGGGTACCATCCGAGGGTATTTTTGGCTTTTGTTTTCTTAGTAACTAGTTTAATATGTTAGCTACAAAGTTCATGTTTATCACATTTGTATTTGGCTTCAAAACAATTAGGTTTTAAGTCTCACAAAAAGGTGTCACAGAGATGTCTGTTAGTCACTGAACCTTAACAGTGACTTTGGAAAGGCTTTTGGCCTATCAAGACTTCATATGTTTGGGTTATTTTTGGTGGACAGAAGGGAAAATGTGTTTTCTACAAGTTTTATGTTTTAACCTAAAGTCGGTTCTCATTGTAACTTAGGGTTTTTAGTTCAGAAAATCAGAGTGGTCAAGATCTGACACTCTTTAGAAAAAATGAGATATCTAGAGTTCTACCTAACGAAATCAATTTAAACCATTTTTTTTTGAAAGATAACTCCAAAATCTTGATCTGGACGCATAAATCACTTTAATACCATTTTTTTTACATTTAGTTATGATTATTTAAAGTCGGTGGTAGAAAATGAATAAGTCTAAAAAATCAGGCTACTTAGGGTTTTGGTTGCTTAGCTTATATTGTGTGCATTTTTGACATGTTTTCTTTGCATGCATGTTATAAATCTACAAAAATCAAAACTCTAGAATATTTCTAGGCCATAAAACTCAAAAAAAAAACACATGCAAGCACATGCAAAACACAATCTTACACAAACAGCCCATGTTCTACTCCTTTGACGCCTTTATAACTCATTTCTTGTTTTATCTTCTTAGGGTTTGTTACAGAGATGGATTGAGGGATATCGTAGGGGAGAACATCAGAAGGTTTAAGGGAGTTTTTTACCTTATTTGATGCTCAAATGGTTGAAGAAGAAATGGACTTACCTTCAATGCTCCTTCCTTGATCCTTTCCTTCTTCATCTTTCTTCCTTCTTTCTTATTCTTTCCTTCTTCTCTCTTAAAACACTAAGGAAATTTGTGGAAGCTCTCTCTCACCTCTCTCAGCCGAAAATAGAGAATCGAAGGGGTGGTTTGGGTCTTAGTTTGTTTTATAGAAAATTTGGTTAGTGGTTTTAATGATGATAATAAGTTTTAATTTAATTTCTCTTGGATTTCATTCGGTGCATGGGGTGGTGGGATTTATTTGAGAGAGATATATATCAGTCTTTTGTAGGTGGGATACGGCTGCGGCTGTTTGGGAGACTTAAAAGCCGTTTTGGTAATTAATTAGGGTTTTAAATGGTATTTTGGTGCATTTTGTGTATTTAATTGCATAAAATATTAATTTTATATATCTAAACCTAATAAAACCTATTATATTAATGTATTTATAATTAATTTAGTCTTTCTATGATTTATCATAATTTTGATAGAAATTAAACAAATAAGTGTAGGCTTTTAAGTTAAATTAAGCTATTTGACTAGAATTGACTTTTTGACTTATTTATTGTGTAGAGATTTTAAATAATTATTTGTTTGCTTTTTTTGAGCTATATTATTATATTATTATACATTTTACTTGTATAAAAAGTATTGGGTTAAAATAATGCTTAACTTATACATCTTTTTTCTCATTTTTAAGCTTAAAAGGGCAAAAAGTAGCTTTTTGGGCACAAATTACTAGGTGGCCGGCCATGCAAGGGTATTTTGGTTATTTTTGTTGTTATTTTACATTTTATTAACTAATTGTGTATAAATATTTGATTTTGGGTGTCCATGTGTGAAATTTTAGATTTTTTCGACTTTTGGCTATACTAGGGGCACAATGGTCATTTTACCTTGTTATGAGAATTTTTTGATTTTTAATTTAATATTTTATATTATTTACTTAATTAAAACTGTTTCGAGACTTTTCTAACTGTTAGGGCTTTGCCTCTAAGTATTTTATCTCTTTTAGGGCTTTCGGGTCATAATTAGGGTTTGGTGTTACTTTGGGTTTCTCGGGCTAATTAGGGTTTTCCTTATTTATGTAGCAACTTAGGTTCTCATTATATATTCGTCGCTAATACTAAGATTTGGACTTAGATTGTTTCGCGAGTAGTTACAGTCCGGGCTGTTACAACTAGGATCAGGGTCGGGTCATTACAATCTAGGTGGTTACTACTAGGGTCCGGACCGGGGTTGAGCTTGTCTTCTGTGGAGGGCAAACACTCCACTCATCACTCTCTGGTTGGTCGAGTTGCACCACCCTTTTCACAACACTTGTTCCTTGTTGTAACAAATTTGTTTGATCTCCGAAACTGTTTTGGTTGATAGTGGTTGTAGTTCAGTTTTCCTCGTAGTTGGCACTCTGATCTTTTATGTATGAGCCTATGGCATTGATAACAGATCTTTAATTTTGGTGCCCTTTTTCCTAGTTGTTCTCGTTGGTCATCTTGAGAGTAAGGTTCGGAGCGTATGATCTTCTTGTTATTTCGTAGTGGTCCTCCTTGATTGCCTTCTCCAATTCTCATCGGACAATGCATCATCTTATGTCCTGGCTGGTCGGACCTATAACAAGCACTTACTATTGGTTGTTGCTGCTTTGTGGCCTTAATCCATACCTCAATTGTTCGAAAAAAGTTCTTCTTCTCAGGTGTAGGAATATTTTGTACTCTTAGGTCTGATAAGTACCATGATCCTTTCTGAGGTACCTTCCCTTATGATCGACCCAAGTTGGCTGTTAGATCTTGCAACATCCGTGCTAGGCTCGGGATTTCTACTTCCCTTTTAGTTTCGCCTACTTTCAATGAACACCCATGGTTTTGCGTCTGTTCCGCCATTTCTAAGAAAGAGAAAAGGAAACGGGTCACTAAACTGTTCATTAAAGTTGGTTATACTTTATGAGGTGAAAGCATTACACTCAATCTGTTTACTAGCACAAAAAGTCTTATCCAATAGGATCCTATAATTCTTTACCATAGATTGTTAATGCAAGGTTACTATTCTAGGTTATATATAAATTTCTGTTATTGTATTCCGATTCTAGCAGGGATTAATTCCAACCAATCAATTCCTTTCTACTTTTATTCCGTATACTGATAGTCTCGCAGTGTTGGTCACACATAAAACTTCATATGGTTGTAAAAGCAAGTTGGGAGCTTGTTATTGTAAACAGGTTTGGACCAAAGATAAGAGCTTCCTTTAATTTCCCTTATTCATACCTTTAACATACTTTTGATGGTTCAGAATCGGGTGTTTAGACTATCCAGGTGCGATGCGGGTCTTGTTTAGGTATGGTAGAGAACCTAAGTTGGTGTAAAATCTCTCGAAAATATTCTTTGCTTATAGCTACCGATGTGTCATGAGGTTTAATCAATAGAAAACGAGTGATCTTGGTGAAGGAACCCATCATAACCTAAATGTTGTCGTTTCTTGAGGTGACCCATAGTAACTCAAATGTTGTTGTGCTCCTGCAACGATCCTGGTAACGAAGTCTGTAGTCACATGCTCTCGCTCCTATTCCAGTCTTTCCAAGTGTCATACTGTTTCTCTTAGCTTTTGTCATTGTTCCTTCATGTATTGGTACGTAGGGTTTAGATGTCTCTTCCATTGACTGGATCGTTTCTCTCCGGTAGTTGGTCATTATAGTGTAAAATGAATGTCATAACGATACGGTCAAGGCAATTATTGAGTCATGTGTTCTATTTTTTGTTTGGGGGTTAATTCTTAATCAGGTTTTTGATGCCCATAACGTTGTCAGAAATTCTCCATTGAAGGTGGGGATGGCCGGATTTTGACACTATCATTTTGGTGAGAAAAGCTGACATGACTAATGATGTGTACGGATACTTTTTCCTTATTTGCATACTAAGGTTGTCCTAAACTCGAGGCGTGTCACTTGTCTTCCACTTTCCTACTGTCTGCATAAATCTTTTACTTCTCAATTTTTTGGATGTGTGGGTCCACTGTGAACTAGTCTGGGAAAGTCTAAACTGTCACATAGTGATGCCATGAGTTCCTTAGTGTGAAACTGTTGTTCCTAACTGCAGATTATGGATGGCATAGTTTTACTTGTCAGGTCCTTTGAAAAGGTGTAATTAGTTGAACAAACCCTTTACTTAACCCTTCTTGCAGTCGGGTGTTTCGGTCATCAAAACTTCGTTAAACGCAGACGCTGTTGATACTTTGAGTCGTAATGTTGAGGAAAGATTGCTCTATGATTCGAAGAGGTATTAAGAGGTTTTGGTGCATCGTCCTAATCTTCCGTGAAAGTATTGAAGCCTAATAATGTACTATCCTAACGTTCGTCGTAGTCACTCACAGATCTACGAGGCAGGGTTTTTGAAGATTACTGGGAAAAAACATACGTAGAGTTCATTAAGGATGGTTAGCTCAATTTTTATCGGTTTCAAAGAAGGTGACTATAAGGTAGTGACTAGATAAACGTTCAGTTAACGATTTCGAATGGTACAAGCATGAAATGCCGCTGGGGTTAGAGCATCTTAGAATGAACTCCCGGATGGTTCAAAAGCATGGGGTCATGGTTAAAGCAATCACCGTTACTCAGGTTGAGAGGTCAAAAGATTAGCAATTAATGAATATTACGAAGAGGATGCTCTCAGAATCAATATGTACAGTATTGGACCTTGAAAAGGTATGTCTAAGCAATGGGTAGCCAAAATGGATATTTGCCCTGAAAGTACATCGGCCTAACGTATTTCAATTCAAGCATCCAAGTCAACTCCCCAGGTTAGGATTTCAAGAGTTCACAAATTGCTTCAGTCGGATATGGTGTCGAAGTAATGGAATGAATGGTGGTGAAGGATCTTGGCAATATCAAACGATGTGGAGTTCTATGAATAGAGAGCTAGTTCAAGGATGATGGCGTGCACTGAAGGACAGTCAAAGGTGAAGGCATGACTTAGCCAAGGAAAACTTCAAGGATAATGGTATTTTCTAGGAGAAATTTTTCGATAGGGTTACCAACAAGACATGGGTGTAGAAAGATTACCTTCGAATGTTACTGGGTAGCATTGTTGAGGACCGATGCTATTAGAAGGAAAGGTGAGCAAAGAATTATAACCGATATGGAAGTTGATACAAAGGTTTTGGGAAAGAAAACTCGCAAGGGTGAAGTTGCGGGATTTTAACGGTGTTTTCCTTAGAACTTAAGCTTCTCCTAGTGCCTTGTCATCTAAGGGTTAGTCAACTTATCGGTGGCTTGATCGTCGATCGTCTATCAGCTATCCTAAGAGAGTTTTGAGATTCGTGGGCTATCTCGATTCTTAATTGTTTTCATATTTTTGGGATATTGTAGATTTAGTTTGAGATTATGAGATAGCTTATGATGTTGAGATAGTTTACAAAGAATTTAACAACAAATACTTACATTTTATTCAACATGTAACTAGTACAAGATTCTCAAAAAGTTTACATAGCACACACACAACCATCAAACAAAAGGAAAAACACAATGTCTGGCGTACTAAAGCCTAAACAAACAAATGTAGACGGAAGTGACGGACGACTGCCTCGCGTTCCCAAGTCGCTTCATAAATGCCGTAGTAACGCCACTGGACCTCCACGTACCAATTGTTCCCTAGCCCTCTACGAGCTCTATCTGTGATGGCTACCGGTACCTCTTCATAAGTCTTTGGATCATCGAAGTTGATATCTGAGTTGCATGGGTCAATGATCCCTCGTTTATCTCTCGGCATTGTCGTCTGCAGCCATCGGGTCTTTACCAAATCTCTGAGTCGCTCCTTAAACCCTGGCGATACTTTCAGTCGGTATGCTGTTTCGTCGTGTTTTCCTAGAACCTTTATCAGACCCAGAAATCGATGGAAAGGTTTTGGCTTCCTCCACTTCTTTGTCCTTTTCGGGAATACTCAGGCATAAACCCACTCACCAATATGGTAATCCCTGGAATAGTCTTGGCGGCTCCAGTAGGTTGTTGCATCTGTCTCTTTGTCGTCCTCTGATTCGGGCAGTGGCGCCTCCAGTAGATTATAAAAGAAGGCTATGGCTCGCTCCTCGTTCTCATCGTCGTCCTTAAGTTCCTTCTCATTGTCTACTTCAAAGTCTACTTCATCCCCTACCACATCAGGTTCTTCCTCCGGGTTTGAGTCCTCTGGTTCCGATGCTGCCCACTGTTCCCCGGCTGGTTTTGCATCGGACGCCATCCTAAGAAAGAAAGATAGAGAAAATCCTAAGGTAAAAATTTTAAGTTGTTAAAATTATACGTGATAACTTAATAGTACAGACACTCTATAGAGTGTGGTAGAAAACTCTATAAAATTTTAAGTTGTTAAAATTATACCTGCTCCTGCCACTCTCCCTCTTCTGCAAATTCTTCCCCTTCAATGAACCCGCCTTCCTCAAAGGGTCTCTCTTCGTCACCTGTGGCATAAATACCATGAGCCGGAGCCCAGAAATTTTTTTTCTAAACCGTCTAACAAACTCGCAACAAGATATTCCACAATACATATTGTATAGCACCCAATGCAAAGTTACAGGCTACTTATCGTTTTAAACAGGATGAACATATATAAGAACAAAAGAATGAGTGTGTGATGCAAATGAATGCAATGCAGATGCCCAATCTCAAGCAATTCCAGAACAGTATCATGAATTTCACGCCGGGAATTACAGAGTAGACTTAATGGTATATTGATCACTTTAACCTATCCTAGCCTCGTTATGAATAGTAAATGCGTCACCAGGCGTCATGCCACAGCTGTTTTACTCAATGGCAGCAGCGTGGAGGCGAGCCAACTAGTTTTATCCATCCTTATCCGAGCCAATAATCCCCACCTTAAGCACTTGAATGCTCGTTAAGCGTTAACCCAAAGTCTAATTAAAGCTAGTGACGATCCCATGGTGCCTAAATCCCCCTTTTATAATAAAAACATCCAATTCAATATCACATCTGGCAACCAGGGACGCCCTAGATCCACAACTACTGAATAATTGATTTCTATGTCACCCAACCAAATCAAAAGATACGAAGGGGACTCCGATAACCCAAGATGAAATGGAAAAATGTCCATAATGTGCAATATGCTTCTCGTGTACAATTAATCTTTACATGGTACGTAAACATGACATGAAACATGCTACAACTTGCTAAAGCATTAAGTACAAGCGTGTAAAGCATAACCACAACTTAAGCAACATAGACTCGAACCATTGGCATGAGTTCATCTTGTTAAAAGAATTATTTTCATACACTAATTACTCACAAAGTTCATATAGGATTCACATACTCAAGCCTCATAAGCAACACACCAATACATAGGCATTGATTTAATTTCTAAAATTTTAGCCTCATAAACAACACACCATCCAAACATTTTTTAAGGTTTTTAGCCTCATAAGCAACACACCATTCAAACACTTAGCCAATTTTAGTTACAAGTTTTAATTGCTAGTTTTAAGGTTGTGACAGCGTTTTGAAATACATAGGCATTGATTTAATTTCTAAAATATTAACACCAATTAGATAAAAATATTTTTTATAACTTTCATATTTATCACTAAGGTCAATTCCTACAGTAAATAGCTCATTTATTTTATTTTAGTAAAAATAGTTCAGCAATTTATAGAGAATTTTATAAAAATTGAGCCTTTGTTGGCCACTGTTTTGGGGTATCAATTCATAGGCTATAGCTCTGATTTTTGGTGAGCTTCTAGTGTAAGATATCCCCTACAAGTTTCATGTTTTGAGTTAGGGCAAGTTATTTGTAAAATATTTCAGATTTTGGCCAATTTATAAAATGGGTTCAGTCATCCTAAAAAGGGTTTGCAGAGTGTGTTTTTGACAGAGAGGTCTTTCAGTCACTAAACCTTAACAGTGACTTTGGAAAGGCTTTTGACCTATCAAGACTTCGTATTTTTTGCTCATTCTTGGTGGAAAGAAGGGAAAATATGTTCTCTATGAGTTTTATGTTTTGACTTAAGGTTGGTTCTCATTGTAACTTACGATTTTTAGGTCAGCAAATCAGAGTAGCCAAGATCTGATACTCTTTAGAAAAAATGAGATATCTGGAGTTTTACCCAATGAAATCACTTTAAACCAATTTGTTTATGATAGATAACTCCAAAATCTAGATCTGGACACAAAAATAACTTTAATAACATTTTTATACATTTAGTTATGATTATTTAAAGTCAGTGGCAGAAAATAAATAAGTCCAAAAAATCAAGCTACTTAGGGTTTTGG